>LOJH01015766.1:0-22395 GCA_001685095.1 Ellobius talpinus | reverse complement strand
GGCACTGTTAATCAGGTCTTTCATGGTGTATCCTGTGTGCTAGGTTCATCTCAAGTTGGCAGTTGAGCAAAGTAAGTTTTTGAGGGTGTTTATGGCAACCTTTCAGGAGGACATGGTCTATCATACCATATTGGTCTAGAAGCAATCCACTCCTCTGTGAAAACAAAAGAAGAACCTCTTTTCCAAAGTGTCATATCCTTAGACCCAAATTCTGAAGTCAAGATACCTTTATAATATACACAATGAAAAGTCTTTCTGTACTTAGCTCCTTCACAGTGAAAAAATTCAAAGAAAACAGAATAAGCCATGTAAAAATGAAAAATTCACAGAGAGTTTGGATTCTGTGTATTATTATTATATTATTATTATGTGTATTATTATTGTATTATTGTGTTTTATTATTATTTTTACTTCTTTTAATTTATGACTATCTGTGCTCTATCTCTTTAAAGACTTTAACCTTTTTTAAAGAATTAACTTTATTTTATGACTCTGTATACTCTTTATCTTTTCTCACCCAAGTCTATGACTTTATCTAGCACCATGACCCATTTAGAGGTCTTTTATGTCTGAATCTGTCCTATTGCATTGTCTTTAATTCTCTACTGTCTTGAAGAGCTTTTAAAATGTTAAGCAGCTTGGTTGCAGCTGCTCTGGATGTTGGCTCCACCTCTCTCCAATTTCAGAATGGTGGATGTACCATTTCTGCTAGCTCTAGAGCCACCAGGTAGGAGCCATGCTCAGCACTTTATCTCTGAGAATAAGCATGCAGCAATAAATTATTTTTATTTGAGTTATAGCCAAATCTGCCACACAGAACACTGCACAGCCTGGAAACATCTCTCTGTATGGCAGCAGAAATCCACCATGCTCTCCTGCTNAAGCAGCTTGGTTGCAGCTGCTCTGGATGTTGGCTCCACCTCTCTCCAATTTCAGAATGGTGGATGTACCATTTCTGCTAGCTCTAGAGCCACCAGGTAGGAGCCATGCTCAGCACTTTATCTCTGAGAATAAGCATGCAGCAATAAATTATTTTTATTTGAGTTATAGCCAAATCTGCCACACAGAACACTGCACAGCCTGGAAACATCTCTCTGTATGGCAGCAGAAATCCACCATGCTCTCCTGCTTGTGCCTGCCTAGAAAACCTGATCCTGCCACCTGCCCAGGCAGGGAGCGCTGAGTCACAGGCATGATCTCAGCCACTTTCCTCCTAAACCTAGTGGGCATAGAAACATCTGAAGCCCACAAATGTCATTGAAATGCTTTATAGCTGGAGTTTGCTCAGGTGGAACAGCCCAGGAAGCCTCATTTTAAAATGACATGTCTTTTTTCCTCCTGCAGCTGCTGAGTCAGGAAAATTTCTCTGTGGCAGTCCACCAGCAAACAGCAAAAGACTGTGTTAAAATCTGTAGTTTTTTGTCTAGAATTTCTTTTTAAGGCCTCTTAGGTTTTACATGGAGTTAGTAGACCATATTGGAGCACAAATCTGTAGTAGGGGAGCATGGAGCCCTTTGTTCCATCCTGCCTGGCTAGCTTACACCTGAAATAATCACACAGAAACTGTATTCATTTAAACACTGCCTGGCCCATTATTTCTAGCCTGTTATTGGCTAACTCTCACATATTAGTTTAACCCATCTCCACTTATGTGTATCACCACTTGACTATGGCTTACCGGCATGAGCCTAACCAATGTCTGTATCGGGCAGGGGAACCATGGTGTCTGCCTGTCTCTGCTTTCTTCCTCCCAGAATTNTTATTTCTAGCCTGTTATTGGCTAACTCTCACATATTAGTTTAACCCATCTCCACTTATGTGTATCACCACTTGACTATGGCTTACCGGCATGAGCCTAACCAATGTCTGTATCGGGCAGGGGAACCATGGTGTCTGCCTGTCTCTGCTTTCTTCCTCCCAGAATTCTGTTCTGTCTTCCCAGCCTACCTGAGTCCCACCCTATCAACTAGGCCAAGGCAGTTTCTTTAATAATCAATGAAAGCAACACAAATACAGAAGGGCCTCCTACACATTTACATATGTGGACATTATCAAATATGTACAATTCATTTTATTCCTAAGGTCCTATTTCTACATTTTTATTTATAGAAGCTAGTAGCTCTTCCCACTGAGGAGTAACATTCCCAGGTATCCATGGCAGTGCAGCTGACATATCTTACCTTGCTTCCTAAAGACTTCATGTTCACATTCTTTGTTATTGTTTGCCAAAATGAGAAATCTTAGATTTTCCTTAGAAGTTATAAAAGGAATTTTCTGTCCACCTGGCCGTGTAGCCATTCAGTCCCAAAGAAACACACAGAAGTTTTTTTTTAATTATAAACTGTTTAGCCTATTAGGTCAGGCTTATTATCAACTAGCTCAGGCTTATTATTAACTAGCTCTTACAACTTAAATTAACCCATAATTCTTGTCTGTTTAGCCATGTGGCTTGGTACCTTTTCCCTGTAATTGATTCTCATCTTGCTTCCTTTATGTCTGCCTTTCCTTTTCCCAGAATTCTCCTAGTTTCCCTGCCTACACTTCCTGCCTGGCTACTGGTTAATCAACATTTTATTAAACCAATATGAGTTTCAAGTATTTACATGGTACAAGAGCATTATCCCACAGCAGGAGATTTATTCTATGCATAGTACAAAGCACCATTTGTAAAACCTTAATAAGATTCCTTATAATAAAGGGAGCATCATCATAATAGCAATCTTTATGGACAGTATACAGGATGTTTCTCATCGTGGGTGACATGGATGTTAGCTTTGGAAATCTTATTTAGTTAGATAGATACATTGTAGCACTCAATGTTCTTTGGCACTAAACAAGAGCAGAGAGTAAACTTATTTCTAAGGATGCACTCCACGCAGCTATGGCACTTCAGAGATCAAATTTTACAAGGAAGTAAAAATCATGGATTTTTCTTTTTAGTATTTATGAACAAGGGGGAAAAGGGAATGAAAACAGTGTCTGGACTTATCTTTACAAATGCCAAAGGGAGGAAAGCCCTGGTCTCATGCAGTATTATCTGTTCAAGTGTGTTTTGACTCTCACTGGCTCTATTTCCCTTATAACTCCAGACACATCTTCACTTCTGATACTTCATTTTTCTCCTTTCTGATTGGGGGTCAAATGGACGATACATGGAAAGATTAATATGAGGGTAATAACTTTCATCAACCAGTCCCAGATAGCTATGATTATGAATGTGAGAAATGCATGTGGTCATGTAGGTGAGTTCACTGATAATCCAGAATTAATAGCCCCACAAAGAAATGAAGCAGTAAAGAACAACAGCAAATGCTGCAGAAGACTAATCTGAAATGTCCTCCAAAGATTTGCCTGTTGCATGCCTTCCCCACCATTTCAAACCATACAGAGTGATTGCTTAAATATGTCTATTCCCTAAGGCAATAGAATTGGTTTGTGGTAAAAATGGGATATCAGATTGCATAAAACCAACTGGAATGTGGGATTGGAAAACTGGGGATATTCATCTTTTAAGCAGACAATAGGCAAATACTGAAAATTACCAACTGTTCTGCAGAGAACAACAAAAGACTGATAGATGACCAACTATTTAACAATACCTCCTAAACCATCAAAGAATTTTAAAAAAATCATCCACTTAGAAGTGTCTCTAGGTAGAAAGGATCTGAGCCAGATGTATATATTTAATACTGTTGAAAAGGATCTTTGGTTCTGGTTAAGTTTTCTTGATAAGACTAAATCACATTGCAGGAAGGTGAAATAGAAATGTCACATGAGTTTGATATTCAGACTGTCTTAGAGATAGTTTTTGGGGTTTCAGAGATGGCTTAGTAGTTAAGAACACTTGCTGGTCTTCCAGAGAACGTAGTTAGATTCCCAGGACAAACAATATAGATCATTACCATCTGTAATTCCATTTTCACAGAATCTGACAGCCTTCAAGGCACCTGTAATTCACATGTTACACACACACACACACATGCAAAACATCCCTACAAAAATAAACATATAAAACATTACAAAAAAGTTCTTATATTTATGGTTTGAAAGTAGAGCTATGACCATTTCAACCACCGAATTGTGAATGTTTTTGCAAACTATAATACCTCACAATGAGTAGCTTCAGAACTGAAAGCTATTCTACAGAGGGAACCTCAGAATGCACATGCCTTTTCTGGTTATCTCTTCATACTTGGTTCAGGTAAATTTACAGTAATTCAATTCTTTTCATGATTGAAATTATTGTTAGCCTCAATATCTAAACATGCCTGTTCTGAAAGCATACAAATAAAATCACGTACACACCAGCAACAACAAAAATCAACTATGAATTTAAATCCTTTCTACTGTCTTCTTGAAACAAATATTAAGTAAAAATAACAATAAAAAGAACATAAAACCCACAAAATTCACCTGTACTCAGTGACGTAGGAAATTATATGGAAATTGTAATTTAATCAACCTTTACTTATATCCCAGTTTGTTACCTAAATGTGATATATGTCACTATGTCTTGGGCAAATCATTTTGATAGTGAATATTGTGAGCAGAGACTTTGATTTCTCATTCCTATCTTTTTGTCACAATAATTTTGATTTTTGCTGATTCACACATGATTTAAAAATCTTGTCCTATTGGTTTCAGTAGCTTCTGCAATATTTATGTGTAAAAAGACTTATTTTAACAAATGTATGGTTTTTAACCAAATGTTAATAGTCACTGTTCACCCTTCACATACTCCCTACATTCCCTTTATTTGGGAGAAGTTCCATCAAAGTCTCCCTCATGGCAATAATTAACCTTGTACATCTGTCTAATCACAGAAGTCTAGTGAGTGTTCTGAAAAAGCTTTTGTCTTCATGATTAGGGAGCCTGTGAGGCTACTTGCTTTGCTGCAGTCTGTATTTAACACTTAGAATTTGGAGTTGTAGTGGCCATATTCTGATCATTTCCCAGTAAATGGAACAAAACATGTTAGATGAAGGGCATACTCCTTAAAGAACCTCAATAAAAATTTCTCATTTTACACAAAAAATGATCAATTACTTTGTAAACCAATATGAGTAACTTTTAGTTATGCCAACCTAGCTAACTACTCAGTGCTAGTGGAACCATATTTATTGGAGGAGAATCTGAAAACACTAATTTAAAAACCAACATAATCTATAACAAAACAATTGCCCTTATACCAACAAAGAAGTCTTTACCTCTCATCAAAAAAAAATCTTTTTTAAGACAGACACCACTACAGAAAACTACAGCCAATAAAAATGCAGAACTGAAGAGGCCAGTCCCAATGGGTAGATCTACAAAACAGGTTCATATAGGATGCTCAGGGAACACACTGTAGATGGAAGAATAGAAAGAGGATAAAAGTCAGGGATCGGGGAGTTTGCCATGAGATTGTGTTTCCTAATAACATCAGAGCAAACACCCATAAAGTTTCAACAACGTAACTGCCCAAATATGAACTGAACAATAACAAAAATGAACATGACAAACTGAATGGAGGAAAGCCCATGAGGCCCCAACCCTACACAAAGAACTATAGGCAACTGAGAAAGGTTTGAGAATGAGACAGGTGAACTTCAACAGGGGAACATAATTGGTTGTCCAGTGCCAAACTGTCCGCCATGAAGGTCTACAGGCAGGCTGCATTATACGGACTGAACAGGTTATATTTAGGAATCTCTGCATTGATCTTTGAGTATAATAGAACGTCATTAGGAGTCATTTTATTGCTACTGATTTTGTTTGTTCGATTTTATTTTAAGAACAGCTACATTTTATTTTACTTTAGGGCACAGGGATATCTAGTCTCAGGTCTTTGGTTACTTACCCAAGCAGTGTTGGGCATGGTTTCTATCTTGCAAAATAGGTCTTAATTCAAATCTGATATTGGTTGATTACTCACTCTTACAAGTTTGTGCCACTATTGCACTAGAATATCTTTCAGGTTAGCCACCATTGTAGATTAAAGATTTTGTTGCTGGGTTGTCATTTTCATTTCTTCCTTGGAAGTGTGCAGAATACCTTTCTAAACCAAATGCAGGGATCTGTAACAAAACAATATGCAGCAACTGAGAGACTTTAAAACGCTCAGCCCTAAATGGGATGTCTCTGTCAAATCCCTACCCTTAGTGCTCTGATACCCTGTGGTAGAGGAGGCAGAAAGAGAATAAGAGCCAATGAGGATGGAGGACACCAAGAAAACATGATCAAAGCTCATATGAATTCACAGAGACTGAGAGGGCATGTATAGAACTTGGACAGTCTGCACCAGGTCCCTTGCATGTATATTATGACTTACAGTTTTGTGTTTTTTAATGGGATTCCTGAGTATGCAAATGAGTGGCCTTCTTGTGCCTTCTCTTGGGCTCTTTTTCCTTTTGTTTGTTTGTTTTCTTCAATTCCAATATGATACTTTTGATCTTATTTTAGTGTTTATTTTACTTTTATCTGTTAGAGGTCTATTCATTTTCTAATCAGAGACAAAAATGGGTATTTCACATGGGAGGAGGGGATTTGAGGAGGAACTGAATGAGTATAGGAATGGAAACTATAGTCTGGTGTGGGAAGTTCTTCTGCTTCTACGAATAAAAGAAATGGCTTTGAGCCTATAGTAGGGCAGAACAGAGATAGGCAGGAAAAACAAAACCTAAAAAGGCAGAGTGAAGAGAAACCTTGTAGCCCTCCTGAGACAGAGGCCGGATGGAATCTTGTCAGTAAGCCACAGCTATGTGGCAATACACAGATCAATAGAAATGGGTTAAATTAAGATGTAAGAGCTAGTCAATGAGAAGCTAGAGCTAATAAGACAAGCAGTGATTTAATTAATAGAGTTTCTATGTGGTTATCTTGAGGCTGAGTAGCTGGAAGCAAACAAGCCACATCTCTAAAACAAATTAGCATGCAAACGTGTGCTGGCTAAATCCACATAAAACCAGAGAGGGCTTGGAAAGGAATTCTAGACACTAAAAATCAAAGTTTAGCAACATTTTTTAATGGACTCTGCTGGCTGCAGCTCCTTTAAGAAAGATCTTCCTGATTCAGCAGTAGCCAAAAACAAAACAAAACAAAACAAACAAACAAAACAAAAACAAAAATCCACACAGTGTTGGTATAGCAGCTTCCTGCACAATCTCTGGCTCTTTTAGGAAGTTGAGCATTTTGAATGGGGTTTGTGGGCAACTGGTTGTGAGAATTGAGGTGGTGAGCATTGCTCCCACATGGCAGTCTAAGAGGCAGTAAACAGATTTCTGCCATGTAGGACTGGATGGAGCCAAAAGGCAAGGCAGTCTTATTTTTAGTATTGCTGGTTAGCATTTAAAGTAGTGCTCCTAGACAAAAAAGGATTTCAGATACACAATAGGATAGATTCAGACATAAAAGACCTCTAAATGAGACACAGTGTGTTGAAAAACACATACGTAGGTTTCAGAGAGAAGAAAAAGTAGAGACAGTAAATGTAATATAAAAGAATACAGACAGTTATAGATTAAAGGACTAAAGATAATTAAATATTAAGCTAGTAGAATAAGCAATAGAGTAAGAAAAATAAGCCACATAAAGATGGAATATACACAGAGAGTCTTGATTATGTATATTGTGTTTTCTTTGAATTTTTTACCGTGAAGGGTCTAAGTACAGAGAGACATTTCATTATATGGGCTGCTAAGCTAAATTAACCTATATATTTTAAAGGTATCATGACTTCAGAATTTGGGTCTAAGGACATATTATTTTGGAAAAAAGAGGTTCTTCTTTTGTTTCCACAGAGGATGAGAACCATGGAATTCTTGCAGACTAATGTGGTTTGGTGGGCCAAGACCTCATGAAAGGTCACCATGAACACCCCCAAAAATTACTTTGCCCAACCAAAAAGCAGGAAGCAGTTTGGAGAGAACTATGTTCAAAATCCCCAAATATTGTTTATAAATGCTTGTTTTCATGTAAAGAGGGATATGGCATAGAGATTTGCATTGGTATGGTTCTTGCTGTATTGATACAAATTTAAGGTCAAATTTGTTATATGTATATTTCTGCTCTTGATTAAGGTACTGTTTGTACAGCTCATTTAAAATGTAATGTATAATTAAGAAATACAGGTTAATAGATAGTCCTCTGTAATAGTAAAGCTTGTAGTCATGCTAGTTAGGTTTTCTAGTTATATAGAGATATATTTCAGTTAGATAGTATTCTTCAAATCTTTCAGAGACATTCAGAATATGACACTTAAAACTTTTAAGAACTTTGATTTTTCATGACAATAGACACATCTGCTCCTGGAAGCACCAATCTACTTCAAAAGGATGATGGGCATCAAAGAGACTCCTTATGGAGTTGGCTACCCATTTGAACAAGAAACTGCTTTCACTTGGACTGCTTGAAGGTATGCTGTATGAACTGGAAATGCAGAACCCACAGATAAATGACTGCTGAACTAGGCTAACTGTAAGACCATCCTTCAGGGTTCCTG
Source organism: Ellobius talpinus (assembly GCA_001685095.1). Taxonomy (NCBI): domain Eukaryota; kingdom Metazoa; phylum Chordata; class Mammalia; order Rodentia; family Cricetidae; genus Ellobius; species Ellobius talpinus. Next base: position 13,916 of record LOJH01015766.1, on the reverse strand, counting down.
CTCCATGAAAGAATCTACAAGTTATTCTGCAGGTCACAAAAGAAAGTTACTGACAAACTGCCAATATAGGCAAAACTGTCTTTGAAATTTCCTGCTTCATGGAAAAGTATGCTGGATACTATGGGTCTGTAGGCTGCAGATGGATTCCCAATGGTGCAGAAGAACTTTGGGTGACTGTCCAGATAGTGAGATGTCTCTGTCAATTCTAGAGTTTTGGAAGTTGCTTACAATGCCCTTCCTATTAACTTAGGTAATATTATATCCTTCTGGAGTCTTTGAAGGAGCTAAAGAATAGATATAATTCATTGTTTTCCTTAGTAATGATAAAAGATAAAGTAGATATAAATATTGTGACTGTAATTATTGTTTGATACCTGTCTTCTTATATGTAATTTTACTATGTTAAAACTAAAACCCTCCTTTTTATTTAAACAGAAAAGGGGAAATATTGTGAGAAGTCCTTCTCTCTATGTTTTGCCTTTATTGGTTAATGAAAGAAGAAACTGCTTTGAGTGTATAGCAGGGCAGAACAGAGTTAGGTGGGTAAAACTAAACTAAAATTGGCGGAGTGAGGAGAAGCCATGTAGCCCCACCTGAGACAGACACCAGTCAGAGACTTGCTGGTAAACCATAGCTATGTGGAGATACACAGATTAATAGAAATGGGTTAAATTAACATGTAAGAGATTAGCCAATAAGAACTTAGGGCTAATGGGCCAAGCAGTGATTTAATTAATACAGTTTCTGTATGGTTATTTTGGGGATAAGCAGCTGGGAACAATCAAGCAGCCTCCTACTACAGTAGTCAGGATATTTTATGTGAGAAAAAAATCTATTTTCAATGAAAGGAAAAAACATATAAACAACAAATGACCACAAATTTGATGGACAGCTTATAAAGGTATATGGGGCTTGTTGGAGGGAGGAAGACATGTTGTAATTAAATTATAATCTCAAAGAAATAATATACCAGCAGTGCCTTATACAACATAGCTCACATTAGTAATAAGGAGTGTATGAATAAGGACCATATTCCACAACCTGTCTATAGATATCTTTGTATTGATATAGATCTATTATTGAAAACATCTCCTGTAATATTGTTGCACAATTCATACACAAATAACTGGAACCCAAATACAAAGAAGACATAAATTACTATAATATGAAAATGTCTAATTCAAAATATTTTTAAAATTTAGTGAATTACATACAGATGTGTATATGTAGTTCATAACCGGATTATTAACTACACATAGATATAGCTCATATAGAAAAACCAAAGTGATGAGAAGAAATTTATTAAACTGTAGAAGAAATTTTGGCAAGCCTTGTTAGATGTTTGCATGTATGTCTTCATGCATTTTCTATCCACATGCATACTTACCTCAGTATTTGGAATCTATATAATTTATTATGTACTCTTTACTCAAGCACAAACTATATGTTTTCCTCTATTATATAGTTTTCATATTTTCTGGAGTTAGTGCTAGCATCTTGATCTGTATCTGTTTTGTTTCTTCATCACTATTACTGATTCCTCCACTAGAATCAGGAGCCACTCAAAAGGATGCTTTTCAAAGTGTGTTTCATTTCATATACTCAGGTACTCTTCCTGTCCTTCCATCACCAAGAGAGTTCTGTGCCTTTCTTCCTTCACTGTACAAGACTGTCAGACAGCTGCCTCTCTCAGACTCTGTCTCAGTCCTGTACTGTTTCCCAGATAGCTTGCTAATTCTGTCTCTGATTGATTCTCCCAGAATCAATAGGTTATCAAAAGTAAATGAATAAATAAATAAGCAAACAAATGTCCAGTGCTAGCTGTGATATTCTTTCTCCAACTGTCAGAATGTATTCCAGTGAATCTGCAAAGCAATACAGAATTTTGCTGTTGCTCTTGGTTGAATGCCAGAACTAGATGCTAAGATTTTACTGTTATCATACACTTTGGTCACAGGTCTTGGAAAACTCATGCTGGTACTGACCTAGAAGCTTCCTTCTGAGGGCTCATTTTCAAAGTGTTAGAAAGTGCAATGCAGACAGCTGTTCAAGAAGAATCATCAATAGCTTTATCCAGTTATGAACTTGAGACCTACAACTGGATAGACAAAATACACCCATTAATATGATAGTGTCATGGATGTTATGAGTATAACCCACTGGTTTCTTACTGGATTTAAGGCCTCCATGCCTGGTACAATGAACCTGGCAAAAAAAAAAAACCTATAGCTGTGGAGTTCTTACTAATATTTAGCCAAATGATATTGAGCTGCCTTCTACATAGTTACCCTTATACCCATAAATAGAGCAACTTTCAGGGTTCATCAGAGAAGATATTTTAAGCAGAGGGCAGTGGGTAATATAGATATTCAAACCAGGTCAAAGTACAGAATGCTCAGCTCTAATCGGGGCATCTGTGTCACACCCCCTATCACCAGGCTCAAAATGCTTTTAGGAAGAAGAAGCAGTAAGAACATCAAGGCCAGAGATCAGGGAAGACTGCCACAAAATAGTGTCTTCTGGCTATCAAAGGACTGTTGTGTTTTTGATCTCACAGAAGCTGTGGTGGGCCACACAAGATGTGACTGGTGTAATCAAGTAAGTCATGGAAGGTGGAGGGGCTCAGGAGACCCCACTATTTGCTGAGGGGATAATGACACTGGATGACTAATGGAGTAGAGATGGTCAGTTGCCTTCTGGTTTAAGGACTCTAGTAGGTTTCACTTGCTCTAGTGGATGACAACCTTATACCCATGTGCACAGGGATGGTATTCATGGGACTACAGCAATGAAGAACATCATGCGAGGAATATATGATAGGTGAAGCTACCAGAGTTCTTTTGGGGAAAGAAAATATGCTAGTGTCATAAGCATCCTTTGAAGACGCATCCCAGTGACCTAACTACTTCCACGAGGCCCCACTCTTTAAGGCTCCACTACTTTGTTCAGCTCTGGGAACAAGACCCTCAAGATAGAAACCTAGGACAACGTTCTTGTTGGAATGGACAGCATCTAGGGTGCTTGAAATAAATTATTTTCCGGAGAATAACATACAAAACTGTTTTTGGCTTGTTTGTTTACTTTTGTTTGCTTTTCTTCATGAGATCAGTAAGAGAGAATACTTACTAACTTTATGCCATCATGTAGTCATTCATTTTAACATTGCAAGATGATTAAGGCAATTTACTTTAAAATAATAATAAAGAGAATGTTGTGCCTCTAATTGATTTCTTATGCTTATATAAGGAGAGAAAATAGTCTACTTGCCTAAATTCCTCATGAATTTGTATGAGAAAAGGCATTCTCTAGAGAAGGGTTGCAGAAATCAGTCACAGTACAGTAATTCTAAACTTAAGCAGAAATAAATGGCTTATGCTCAGCCAATTCGGTACTTAGTTACTTGAGCCAATTGTTTTTCAAATTTTATGTAAGAAGAAAAAAGTATATAGTTCTCTTTTTTAAGAGTAAATTTTCATGTTTAATGTAATGAATAGCAATAAAATATTTAAACATTTAAATTAAACTGGATATTATTCTTGTTTGTATTAGTTATTTTTAGATAGGCCAAATGTATATATGCATATATATGTGCACACACATATATATAAATGATTTACATATATAATATATTACTTAGTACCTTTGCATTTTAATTTATTTCAATAAAGTAATATTAAATAAATAATATTTATAATCTTAATTTTATAAAATGACATTTTAAAATGTTTTAGAGATTAATTGAAATTATTACGAATTTATTTATTTTGACAAACAGCAAAATTTCATGAGGTCAAAGATGGTCAAAGAAAACAAAATGTTTTTTGCATGTTTGTTTTTGAAAAGATATTTTTTGATTAATAATTTGTGGGTCAGTATCTGTTACATAGGGACAGAGTTTGCAAATCAAGATTAAATATTACACTTTTATGAAATGTTTTCTTTAGAGATAACCTCAATTAACAATTATTCTAAGTATAAGTGTCTGTAAGAAGTATTTTAATTGAGCATCCCCAAGCATTTTTGGCAGATATTTAAATACATATAGGTAGATATTAATATTTTTAATGAGAACTATTTCTCACTTAGCTACAAGATAATCTGTTTACCAAAAATATTTATTAAATGCTTCTCAAATATAATATAAATATATTTGTATTTTTAAGTGTAACATTGAAGAAATACATTAACTATGAATATCTATACAGGCTTTGTATACATATGGTAGCGGTATATTTTAACTTTGGATCTGTAGTCATTGACAGAGTCCCGGTTGCTATTTTTTACTTTAATATTTCTTTGTGTGTTTTTTGTAGAACATATTTTATGGTTTTGTGTAACTTTTTAACCCTTTAAAGTAAAGGCAGTGATGTATGTACCTGGCTCCTAGTTTCCTTGCAGGCCCAACATTCTATGTACCCATGACTTGAACTTCCCAGATCATTCCAGTCTTTTCCTATGATACTGGCACTCATAACACATGCTTCAACAAATACCCACTAGGTCATCCCAAATTGATACTATCAAAGTGGCAGGTGCACACTCCAGCCCAAAAATCAGTTTAAATTTATGTTTTGCATTCATCCCTTTAAGTTCTGCCCACAAGTCATTTTTTTGAGGCTTTATTCTTGTCCTTCTGTGATTTTGCCTTGGGTTCCTATTCCATGCTATTCCAATGTATGAGTTCTTTTTATTGGAGAGAAACTGAACTAGGGTTAAGATCTGTACAAACCTACTGCTGTCCATAAGCTAATAACTACAGCAGCAGAGGCTTCTAGTGAATTCACTCAGGGCAACTCTGATTGACACCTGGATGAGGTCATCTGGATCCCATCTCTCCTATGTAAAGTATATCATTTCTGTTCTTATGAGAAAAGGAGAAGGGAACTTTGTACATCGTGGTACTTCTTTTGCGTGATGAAAGACACCATGATTACTGTCATTCAGACTATGTATTTATTTAAAGGAAAATATTACTCAACGTTTATAATTTAAACATGAGCCATTAATCAATATAAAAACAAATGATAATAATGGTGACAGCTGCATGCACAAGCATATATACATCAATACCAAAAGTAAAAGGGAAAGTTTGTGATTGGAACCAACTATAATCCCAGTTCTTCATTTGAAAAATATACCAAGTAGAAGTGGAATATTTAATTTTGATTGTCTTTTTCTTTTTAAATCTTTCATGAAAATAATATGTTGTGAGTCCTTTATTAAGAAGGATTTTGAACAAAAGCCTCTATTTTTCTAAGACATAAGCATGACAGACAAAGCAAAAAATATAATTTTTAAATTTAATTAATTTTATTTAGCAGGGACTCAGGATGGCAGTGTTTCTGTGAATGGATGCTCAGCACAGCATGTGACCATTGAGAAAGTCCCAGTCTTCAGCCAGAAAAGACAAAGACATCTCTTCTAGCATCTAGCTTCAAAGTGAGCAGCTTTAATTTATAAGAAAAAAGCTTCCAAGTTGGCATGAACTACTGAAAATTCCAAGTCAATACAAATATCGACAAATATTGAAAATGAGGTCAGCTGTCTCCTTTGGTTTCACGGTGACATATTAAGAATATATTTATGTTTGAAATTATTCACCTGACTCACTCAAAAGGTGTTTGTTTGTACAAAATTTATCATGCTTTAAAAAGTAATAGGAAGCAAAAGTCCATAGATGTGATAAAATAGCAGCTGCAGGAGAATGGAAATACATAATTAACAGTGTGGGAAGGAAACGGACAGAAGTGTGATGTTCTAATGCAGTATACTGAAAACCAAATTGTTTCACGGGGCACATATTTTAAGTTAAGCATGATTACTAAGACTCTTCTTCTGAAAAGTAAATTCAAACTAGTGTCTAGTTGAAATTGGATGAAATATCAGCTACTTGATGTCACTCAGGTAGTACCAGTTTGTTGGACGCATATCTTAAATTTGAACTAGTTGCTTTCTCAACTAATAATTATGGTCAATGCAGCATGAAAGACTATCAGTTTCAAATTTACATTTTTGTCACTTTGTTTGCATTTCCCTTTGGAGACAACTTTGCTAATTTGGTGTTTGCTCAAGACAGAGACTATTTATCAATCACTATGCCTATATACGTGTCTGCTAATGACTCAAGACATTGTATTCTTGGCTCACAAAACATGGAGAAATAAAGTTGGTACTCATGGAGAAGCATAATCCCCAATGGATACAAAGAAACAGCGTTTTCCAAGTATGGTATGGCAGATGCACCTATGACCTTACACAGTGGTGACTGCATACACAAGACTTATGCAAATGTAAAACAGACAGTATCCTAGCACGGAAGGGAGGTGGATATGAAGCCCCACCCCTGGCTAATTAGCCCTTGCCAATTAACTACAGGCTTTTAGGATATGTACTACCTGAGAAAGAAAGTAATTATCACACTATTCACGTTATTTACCTAGAACTCTAATAATAATTAGCTCAGCAAGCCTAGCTCACTGGTCCAACAGAGGCACAAATGTCTTGGGGATTGTCAGTCGCTTTCTGACTGGATATAAAACCTGCTTTTAAACCCAAATTTGACCCCAATATCAGGGCCAAGAAGTTATGACTAGACAATTGATAATCCCTAGGAGAGAACACAGCACTCTTATGCACATAGTATTACAATAACTCTCAATAACTTAGTATTTTACCCATGGATTAACTCACCTTTTCACACTCACTTCAAAAATCTTTTCTCCAGTGGATGCCCATCACAGAGATCCACAAGTAGTCAAAACAAGGGAATTCTCAGTCCTAAATGAAGTATGGATTGAACATAATCTCTTCCTAGTGCTCAGAAGTTGCTGTGGAAGATACAGCAGACATATTTAAATCACCAGAGACAGTGGTTTAATACAAAGGAACAGCATTTTCCAAGTATGGCATGGCAGATGCACCTATGACCTTATACAGTGGTGACTGCATACACAAGACTTATGCAAATGTAAAACAAACAGTATGCTAGCACGGAAGGGAGGTGGATATGAAGTCCCACCTCTGGCTAATTAGCCCTTGCCAATTATCTACAGCTAGAGAAGGCAAGTCAGTTTTCTTTCATGGTGTGGCCTCTGAGATTCCATCATGCTTCAGTTGAAGGACACACATTCAAGAGTTTATGAACAACAAAAAATAGATTTGATGGGTTTTTGGTTGTTTGTTTTTGGTTCTGGGAGGAGTAGGCAAATTTAAATACAGTCAAAATACATTTCATGAAATTTTCAAAGATTTAATTGTTTTTAAAAATGCTTATATAAACAAAAATAACATGGAAAATAGTGGCAATGAAATTCAAATGTATATATACCGTATGAATAAGGGTCCAATGGAAATTTATTTCCATGAAAAAAACATTTTGCCTACAGTAAGATAAAAATTTATTCCTGTGAATTCTTATTTAAATATTCTTGGCATAAACATACAGTCATAAATACAGCCATACTTACACTATATGCAAGCATATTTTTAACACCAGCAGGGCTCTTTTAAAAGGATACATTTACTGTTCCTTCAGTATTTCCTTTGTAGAGGTTTAACATGCTTTCTCATAGCATTGGGTATGTTAAATGTAATGCAATGCAATATAATACATGTCTTTTTTAAGACAAAAACGAGTATTTAAATGTGTACACATACATGCAAGTGATTGAGGATACTTGCATAATAAGGACTAAAGTATTAGGGCTCATAGTATGTTACTAATTTTAATAGACTTTGCCATCATATAATGTTTTGTACAAAATAACATTTCTGGATAAACTTCTTTAAGCATCTCTTGGAAAATTCATTGTATTTTTTGTTACACGTCCCTGCTTTCTTATACTCAAAACCGTGAATATTTCAAACTGTTTCAATCATAAGTAACATTAGTATTTTCCTTTTTCAGGCAAAGGGCACAGCATAAAATATATTGTCAAAAGACCTGTTTCTGTGCAGACCAGTTCCTCCAGATATACGCTTTAGCACTGTTAATGTTGAGAAGGCACTGATTGGAAAAATCAGTTTCAAAGTTTGGTGTACACAAAGAGAATAAATTTGCAGGAGTCATATATTTATTCATGTAAAAAAGTTCTAAAATTTGTGTTTCTTTGTTAGAGTCTTCCAAAGCTCATTAGTGTGGGGGCCACTTGACTTGTATGAACTCTGGGATTTGGAATGGTCACGCTTTAAATTACACAAATTTGGCATTCTCTGGCCAAAGATGTGGATTTTCTGTTGCAGTCTTTTCTCCAATTACTTGGATCAATTACATCAGAAGGCTGAATTACAATTTCCCATGCTTAACTCAAGTTTATAAATTTCAAATACTACTTAAAAGTGAGTCTTGGAGACTGACTTTTTAAAAATTCCATTTAGGCCTAGAGATAATTTCTCATACTGAATTAGGTTTCATGTAATCCAGGATAGAATAAGTTTACAGCCCCATTTCCAAAAGAAGCCAGAGTCATGAGTACTCTTGAGCTGAAATCTCAACATATTTTTAGAGACACAGTTGAGATCATAGCACTGACGTACTGTGCCTTCTTCATGCCAGGTTCAAACAATATAGGGTTTAGAGCAGGTTATTAGAGGCAGAAAATAACAAAGGAAGATAAATATTTCCAATGGGACTCTAGAATAATTTTTATAAAGATATTCATGTTACCATATGGTGATATCTTGTTTAAACTCTAACAAATAAAACTTGCTTGAAGATCAGAGGGAGGAGTTAACTACTAGTTAACCATAGAGTTCCAGAAGTCTGTATAGACAGACAGGAAGTAACATGGCTGGTGGAGAGAGGAATATAAGGCAAGAGGAGACAGTAGTTCAGCATTTTTGCAGCTGAGGAGTTAGCAAGGTAAGAGTTAGTTGTGACTTGCTCTTTTCTCTCTCTGATCTTTAGGCAAGCTTTGTTTGTAGAGTACAAACAAAATATCACCACATTATCTACTTTTCCAATTGCTGTGATTAAATATCTGTCAGCAGCAACACAGGAATGGAGGGTTTGAAGAGGAATAATGTGTCCTGGTGGGTATGAGATGGCAGAAGAGGAGAAGTAGCTGGTCACATTGTGTCTGTGATCAGAAGGTGGGAGAGGTGACTGCTGGTGTTCAGCTGGCTCTCTTATTTAGTTCAAGGCCTGCAGTATGATGTTGCCAACATCTATGTGGACCTATTCATACCAGGGAACTCAGTCTAGATTCCCCTTTCACACACAGGGCTAGAGAGGTCAGTTTCCTAGATGATGCTAGATCCTGGCAAACTGACAACCAGACTATCATAAAATTCTTTCCACTTCTTAAGTCAGAGCTACAAACTATAGAAAATTCATCCCAAAAGAGCATGGATATATACTTACATTTATTATTTTACACCTTGGTCAGTCAGTTCTTATTCCAGTTAGGTGTGAGCAGGCTAACTGGAGCTTTGAAGCATGCATGACTGGCTCACTCACATAGTAGGAATGGTTTAGCTGTTGACAGCTGGCTCAATTGAAGTTTGGACTGGAATCTCACATTTTTTTTTTATCATGTTCGTCTTTCTCTGTGTCTTATAATGGTTTGTGCTTCAATAGCAAAGCAGAACCAAATCCTGATATATGTCAAGAGCAGAAGTGTGCTATAGTTTGGAGGCTGAGAACTCCAAGTTCAAGTCGTTGACAAGATGCGCAGTATGGTAAGGGCTTCTGTCTCTACAAGTGGAGGCGCTTAGTGGGTCCTCCAGTCAAATGCAAGTGATCTCCACATACAGGAAAAGACAACACAGCAAATACTGTAGATGAAATCTGCTCTATAATTAATAAAAGCACATTTACAGAGGAACTATGTTCATGACTTAATCACAATTAAATCCTTACCTCTAAATCATACCACCAGTCCTTTGGTTATAACTCATTGATTTTAAAGAGCAAATATCATTTATGCTTTCAACCTATTAGCTACGAAGTCATGTCCAAAGGTAAACAAATGTATAGGGAGAGACAACCTCTTTCATTTAATGTGCTGAGAAATCACTAAAGACAGAAAAAAGGGTGGAGAATAATCTGACCACCCATGTGTAAGGACGTGATAAAAGAAAAAATACACTGCTGCCTAAGAGACACAATGGCTCACACATGATGTCACATATACAGTGTATGTAAACACAAGCACTATCTTACTGCTGCCCATCTGAAACCTAGTTATCAAGTGTTTGAGAGTAGCTTAATTCATTCAATGTAATAAATTACTGAGGATATATATATATATATATATATATATATATATATAATGAATATTTTGCATTTTATGGCGTGTATTTGAGAAGCTGAATGTAAGTAAACTTGATTCTTTCATTTTTGAGTTATCTACCTCCTCTGTTCCCTTTCAGACATAATACTTCATTGCATGTCACATCATCAGACACTTAATATCGTACGAAAGTGATGTTACATGGGAAAAAGACAGAGAACTGTCAAAATCCTTTGTGCTAAGAGGCAACACTTAGCCTTGGAGTCCTGGGACACAGAATATTTACCTTTGCAAAAAGAAAGTTATGAGACAGAGCAAGGCTCTGAGCTGCCAAAATTAAAATAAAAAATTACTAGCCCAGAAGTTCATAACAGTTGATTAAATTATTCAATATTTTCATACTACCTAGCACCAATGGTCATATTAATCCCTCAATAAATACATCATTATAGGTTATTTCACCTTCCTCCAGGACATTTAAATAAATGAGAATATATAACAAAATCTTCATAATGAAAATTCAAAGAGATGTGAAAAAATTGGCATAAATTTAATCTGAGCCTCTACTATTTGGAAATTTAAGGCAAAAATTAAATGTATTTACATGAGTTGTTTCATATAGTGTTTCTTATGTATTTTATCTCCTATATCCACCCATTGAGCCCTTGTACTTTTATTTTATTCTTATGCAATATCGATGTATGTCCACAATGAATCACCTTGGTAACTCTTCTAACATTTAACACTTTTCTTAGATTTTCCAGAAGGGAGCATTCATTATCCATTGACAAATCGGATCATTTTATTCTATTGTCTCTGTATGAAAACTTGGCAGTACTTAAAAGTATAGCACGGAAGAACTGAGAAATTATATTGCAATTCAGATAAAGATGTGTCAAAATTAAAAGAATATGTGTAATTTTACCCTATAGTTCCTACACCTGCTAAACAATGAGTCTTATTAGAATACTGTTTCCATAAAGCATCTTTAAGTTAAGTACATGCTCTCAGGTATCTACATCACTTCATCATATGTTGTTATATTACTGTTATTATTCCTGACAATGCTGGTAAATGTGCTAAATGTGTTCAGTTATGAACCTAGCTGAAAAGATCTTTTTAAATTAAAATAACATTTTGTAAATTACATGCCATTGTCATAAGAAATAAAGTAAGCAAACCTACAACTATAGAAAAAATTGAAAATTCATATTTTTATTTTCAAAGTTACATCTATGCCATTATCACCAATAGCATTTAAGCCAGTGCTACTTAACCGGTAGGGTGGCAGATCCTTCATTGGTTGAACAACCCTTTCACAGAGGTTGCCTAAGACCATCAGAAAACATAGATATTTATAAGTCATAACAATAGCAAAATTATATTTTGAAGTAGCAACAAAACTAATTTCATGGTTGGGGTCAACACAACATGAAGAACTGTCTTAAAGGGTTGCAACATTAGGAAAGTTGAGAAACACTGATTTATTTATTTATCTATTTATTTATTTATCATTGATTGTTATTTATTCTTCTCTCATACATTGCATCCCAACCACAGTTTCCCCTCCCTCCTCTCCTCTCAGTTCCTCCCATCCACCTCCCCTGCCCCAGATCCATTCTTCCTTCTTTTCTCTTCATAAAAGAGCAGCCCATAACATGCTAAATGGAAGTTAATCAGGATCTGGCCTGGTCAGTACTTGGATGGGAGAACCACCAGTTTAAAAGATACTTTTATTTAGTTGTGTGTGTGTATGTGTGCATGTGTTTGTGTGTGTGTGTTCACATGTGCACAGCTCTGGAGACAAGAAGAGGGCATCAGATTCCCTGGAGCTAGAGTTACAGGCGGTTTTGAGCCACATGACATGGATGCTGGGAACTGAACTTGAGTACTCTGGAAGAGCAAAAAGTACTCTCATTCAATAACTGGGTCATTTCTTCATCTTGTATTTTGAGTGATTGAAAGTGTGCTGTAGAACTGACATCATCAATGCAACACTTACCATGCGAGCCTGACTACCTGAGTTTATATTCCTAACACTATGTGAAAGCCTGGGGCAGCAGCTCATGACTGAAGTGCTACCATGAAGAAATCTAGAGAGGAGGGGGAGCAGAGACAGCTGGAACCTAAGGATCACTGGTCAGCTCATGGTCAGTGAGGTGGAAAATTATTTTAAAATGATGGAGTGCAATTAAGGAAGACATAAAACATCTCCCCTGTTCTTCATAGTCATGTTCATAGACATAATCACATACCTGCACAAATGTGTGCATACACATGATCCCACATACACACTGCATGTTCTCACACATACACAGACAATAAATAAATGACTTAACATTATACTAGTGTGCCATTCTGAATTATTTTTTTTTAAAAAAGTCACATGCTGAAAATATATTTATATTTATACTAATTTTAATAAGTAAGAAAGAATACTTTTATTTTCTGGCATGATTTAATTGTTTACATAAAGTTAAGTAAATTTGTATATAGGTTGTTTTCATATATATACATATATATACATATATATGTATATAAAATTCAATGCTGAGAGACTGCCTATATTTTGCACAATATCTCAATTCTTCAATAGATCAAGTTATCTAAAACTTTCAACTTTTCTTATTATTTATCATCTATAACTTGGTGGTGATTATTTATCATCTATAACTTAATTTCAATCACACATTGCAAATTATGGACTCACCTTAAAACTATAAGAAACTGGCTAGCACAGTAAAACAAGTCACACTTGTTCTGGTTTGCAGACACCTGTAAGTGTTCAAAGCCAATTAAAAAGAATAATTTATGTGGCTAGAGAGATGGCTCAACAATTAAGAATGGGTACTACTCCTTCAAAGTACTCAGTTCACTTTGTAGCTGCCAAATCAGACACACGCAACCAACTCTAACTCCATTTATAGCAGATTCGGTACCTCTGGTCTCCTTAGGCACCTGCACTCTTGCACATATCACACACACACACACACACACACACCACAACAGTACACACAATTAAATATGCAAAGAATTCTCTAAAATTTACTTTATTACTAAATATCATGTCGAACAGGTTGGTAGCAATGTTAGACTTCAGTGATTCATTTCAGAAAAGTGATGTCACCTCCATGAAAGCCAGTCCTGTGTAGAACCTTTCCCCCCATATTGGTAGGTCCTCTAGATGCTTCCTGTCCTAAAGCCAGAGAGATAGATCTATGTTGTGGCAAGCAGCACTGGGAGCTGATGACAGAGGCCCCATGCCAGGAACAGCCAGAAAAGCAGGCAAACAATAGTTGCCTCTACGCTGGGAAGCAAAATTTCTTGACACACAGTTGTTAGTCATATATTAATAAATATCAAGAACTTTCCAGAAACCTTATATTTGTCTAATGAAAAAATACACCATTCAAAACCAGCAATTAGACAAAAGATGCATAAGGACTCAGACAAGTAATCACAAGAGCTGTTTTAAGGAAGTCCGATTGAACTCAAAAAAAATAGCATTCAAAATCAATTCAATAGTCTATCATAGTAATTTAGTTGAGATTGAAGTAATTAAAATGAAATCGAACAGAAAGCTTCCCAATATAAGGTACCTTAACAGAGCAGCTCCACTAATAGGAGAGATTAAAAAGGAGGAAAGGACAAGGAAGCCAAGAGCAGACATGAGGATACATAGGA
>LOJH01015765.1:0-23234 GCA_001685095.1 Ellobius talpinus | reverse complement strand
ACTGCTCTTTGGACTAGAAAGGGAGGGGGATGGGAGGATGGGGAGGGAATTGGGGTGAGGGGAGGAGGTGGAAAATTTTTAAATAATAATAATAATAATAATAAAATAAAAAATGAAAAAAGAACACGTTTAAGAGGAAAGCAACTACCATAACCACATAATTGCCAGAACACAAAAAATCAGATTTGCCTGACCAATTTAAACGAATTGTTTCACTGTGAAGAGAAGAAGTCGTGCAAAATGTCATCTGCATTCAAAAAGTATTATGCACTCACAAGAGCAGTATGACATGCTGAATCCAAATCACTTTGCTTGGGACAGTGACTCGAGAACAGGGAGAAAAGGGATGGAGAACAAACAATAAAATCAATGACAGGGCAAATGAATTGTGTCTTTAAATCCCAAAGATAATGCTCCTTCCTGAACAAGCTGTACCTCCAAAGAAAAAAAATCTATCAGATGGACGGACACTGTCCCCCAGCTGCTATTTCCTCACTGAAGCAAACATCTTAGTGAAAGGTACTTGCTGATTCAAGGAGAAAGGAAGCATCAGGAAAGTCTTTTGTTTTTCCCCCAAGAAAGTGCTTAATCAAGAAAAACTGGGGCTTAAAGAGGACTGCCACCAAGTGTTCTCTTCTAAAATAGAAAAAAAGGTGAAAGATCTTGATCTCATACTATTGTAATGCCCTTTGTGTGGATGACTGTTAGTAGGGATGGGGAAATTCTATTCAAGAGAAAGTTCTGAAATCACTTACTGTATTAATTTAAAATCTTTCTCTACTCGTTCAGACCTTGCAGAAAGGAGTCTTTCACTCATACATAGGTGTGAACTGAATTCATTCCCCAGAGCAAAAGGAATTCAAGGAAACAACAAAAACCCTAACTAGCTGGGCTTCCTTAGGTGAGACTAATACAACAAAAGTTAATTTTTGTCATTTTTTTCTATTTTAATATTTTTGGATGAGTAATTAAAGAAAGTGTAATAACCAGCAAAGCTAAGGTATTTCTAATGCCCAGCTTCCATGAGTAAAAATAACCCCATATAACATCTGTAGAGCTCTTTTAGTTTCACAGAGCAGCAGTGCTCTTAGACCCACTGTGTAGAGCTGGGATTTTCTGATTAAGCTATTCCTTGACCCTAAGTGTCTATGCTACTTTGCTACTGTGCTTCTGTGAAGAGTCAAATTGAGTGTTAAATGTAAAGTACAAACTCAGAGACAGAAATTCAGTAGAACACTTGGAAATGATTTGAATGTTGTGCCTGAGCAGAGATGAATAATGCCCACACATGCTCCCTTGCAATGACACAGACTCTTTTATGTAGGGCATCTGTTTCTTCACTTAACAGAACACTTGATTGTCATTTTCACTACATGTGTATTGGATCAACTGTTATCAAGGAGTATTTCTTGCATCAGCTAAAGCTGCATTTTAATTCTCATATCAACTCTAAACATTAGCATTCTTAAGACACTGTGGTAAAATGTAACAGCATTTTCTAAAAGCATTTCAATGTTTTTACTGCTTCATCCATAGCTCACCTCAGCTGCAAACATGGAATTAATAAGAAGGAAAATACAATCAGTTAAATGCTATCTGATTCACTACCCAACTAGATTTGCAATCTGTCCAAGTAATTATCAAATTCCAGCTACACCACTGTTTGGAGCCAACCTACACTAAAAAGAAAGGGCACTGGCATTACAATTTCTAAATTTACATATTTAAATTGGAGTCATAACCCTGGGGTTTAACGGAAGACTCTGAAGTCATTGAAGTCATGACAAAGGGTAAGTGATAGAAACTAGTATGGTAGTTCTGTGTTTGGAAAAGATTTTTAAGCCCAATTAAGAGTGTACTGGATCTCAGAATTGTAAGCTACAAGAAGTATAATTGAGAGACAGCACTGTGCCAATAGGCTTAGAAAGTTTTTGGAAATTCCACAAAGGTATTTTGCTCTGTAACATATTTTTTCGCCTTCTCCCTATACATAATGTGAAAAGCAAAAGCAAACTCACCTGACGTAACATTTGCCCACATTATCATTTTACCTTATTTAAATAAAATTTATTTTTAACTGATAGATGAGAACATAAATTTGTAGTTAAATTTATGTGGTACCATGTGATGCTCTGATATGTTTAAAGAAAGGAGTGTGTGTGTGTGTGTCTCTGTGTATATGGTATAAGTACATATATTTCCACATTTCTTGATCTTTTTGTGGAACCTTTTAAAATAATTGTATATATATATATATATATATGAAGCTAGGGTGATTTCAGGGGAAAAGTTCTTTAATTACAACCATCATTTCAAGATTATGTATAGGTACAGAGTGTTCATCATAATCTTCTAAATCTCCTTAGCAACCCTAATAAATGAAGTCAAGAATTTGTGGTCCAGTTGATCATTTTTCCTTAATCACTTGGAAATGATTTCATACATATGCACATAGACATCCACCATTTGTCATATAGTAGATGTTTGGGGATAGTTTTGTGTTATTCCTTAATTAGATTAGTACCACAAACACCTCTAACATGCAACACAATTTGATAATACAAGTATCTGTATAAGATCAAAATGCAAATGCTTGTGCTTACCCATTATATCTGTTTTTGTATCCATTAACTGATACTATGTTTTTGTTAAAACTGTAGAGTTTTTTTTTACCAACTTTATGTAAAAAACACTTAGTGAACCCTGATGATGTTTGATTTTCCTGGGACAATTTTCCACAATGACCAACCTCCCTACATGCCTGTTTAGTAGAAACTAAGATGCCTCAATATCCAAATTACTGCATTACAGATTAACACTGATTATCATGCGTAGAATGTATTCTTAAAATGAAATTTCAACCATGGGATATAACAAATGAGTCATATGCCTTTAGAGGTGGTTGTGTGTTATAGGTGTCCCATCTAGGGCTGAGCATTCCAAAATGTCTCCTCTGCACCCTAACCAGTTTTAGGTCTCTGTGTTAAATGTCATCTACTACGAATAGAAGTTTCTTTTATGGGGATTCAGAGATTTATTAATCTATGGGTATATGATAATCATTAGACGTTAGTTTAATTCTACATCTGTTTAGAAGAATAATAGTAGTAGTTCTCCCTAGAGACTATGACCTGTACAGGCACATATTCTTAGCACAGTTCTAGGTATGGGTTTCATCTTGAGGACACACCCCTAATTGGAATCAGAAATTGGTTGCTTACTTCTGCAACATTTGTGTCACTATTGTACCAGTGGACATTCATGCCCAGCCAATAATTGTTGTAGTTATCAGAGTTCACAGATAGGTAAGATGGATAATGGCTTTCTCCTTCTGTAGTTTGCACCAGCACCTTCCAGTACAATGAAAGCTGGCTAGTGAGGACAAAATTTTTAGGTCAGTACCGGCTTTATTTTTCTATGTCTTATGACTCAAGTATGTTCTGTCTTCAGAAAAGATAACTGTAATAATTTGGAGAACAACTAAAACATTTTCAATAGTATGTAATTTTGTAAGGCTTATAAGACCTTGTAGGTCAACAATTCCAGAAGAGGTAACTTCATTACCGAAACCAGGCTTTTTATTCATTAACATGTGATATCCTGTAGTGCATAGTCACCTTGTTATAGAGTAATTCCATTTTAACAATCTCTATATATCTGCATGAATATATATTTCAGAAGCTTCTAACATAAAACATTTTCATACCACCCTTTAAAAAGTCTTTAATGTTATTTATCCTTCCCTGTATCTATTGCTTTATCTCACTCTTCCATTGCCCACACTAATTTGACCCTTCCTGTTCGATTTTCCCCCTTTAACCCTTGATTTGTCCAATATCCCATCCATTGACAGACACTCTCCCTTGGGCCCTCACTAATTTCTTGACCTTTAAGGTATTCCAAATCAAACAAATATAGCTGAAGACTCAAATCCAATATTCACAAATGGAGAAAATGTTTTATTTTTCTTCATCTGGGCTACTTAGTCAATAATAATTCTTTCTAGTCCCATTCATTTACCTACGTAATTCATAATTTGGGTTTTCTTGACAATTGAGTAACATTACACTGTGTCCATTGTGAAAGAGGGGGCACAAAGAGTATAAAAGTTAGAAATGCTAGATTACTATAGAGGAAAGTGGTTTTCCAACACAATAGGGCAGTTGCACATATGAACTCATAGTAGTTGAGACAGAATGGACAAAATTTGTGGAAGTTCATGCTACAAAAAATTCCAGAATGTAGAGGGTAGGTAAGCATGACATTCCACACCTAGCTGAGAAGATATTTCCAATTGACCTAAGTTGGGAGAGGGAGAATCCATTTTTTAAGGGTTCAGCACCAGATGGGTTGATTACAGTCCAGTGGAAGGCCGTAATTCAGAAATATATGATCCATAGTTGTTTAAATGATATGCCCTAGAAATTTAGGGTTATAGCCAAAATATTAACATCCAGGCTTCTCAAAACAGTGTTTTTGGATGCTTAGCAATCTTACAGGTTCACAATACTACATTCATACTTTAGCTAGGCTGGGGGATTTGCAGTGTAGCATTTCTTGAGTTTCATTACCAGTTACTCTGATTTAACAGGTTACTAAGAAATGTGAAAACTTGGTGATATTAATAGTCGAGTCATCCACACTTATGCTCAGACTGGTATCAGGCAATCAAGAAACTTTGTATAATATAAATGCTATTGGGTGGTTGTACTAGATGTGTGTCAGGGCATATAGAGGTTGTACTAGATGTGTGTCAGGGCATATAGAGGGAATATGCTTTAATGTAATTTGTATAGTCAGAAAATAAGAAAAAATGAGTTCTACATTCCCTTTGATGGATAAAGTCGAGTATACTTACAGCTCTAGGATTCCAGAAAGCCTAAAAACTCTGGTATTGTGTTTAAAATGAAGGAGAAGGAAATGATTTGATAAGGAAATAGTAGTGTCTAATCCCAAATAAATATAGTGTGCTTATATAAATAAGGAAGATTAGAGTGAGCTTTCGGAGATTGAAATTGCATAGGCGTATGGTGGTAGAAACATTTTATGAGTACATGAATGATATGATTTTGAAACTGCCAAATTGCAAAATAAGCAGGCAACTACATTCAGAAGAAAGAAAAGATGGGTATAGGGTTCCAAAATTGATCAAAGAGATTCACAAAATTCTATGAGTCCCAATTCTCATTAGAAAGCCAGGTCACACTAAACTTAGCTTTTGGGGTTTTTTTTGTGTGTGTATAGTTTTATATATTATGACATGTTTTTAAATTTTTTTGTTCGTTGTGAATCCTTATCAAAACCAATTCTTATGGTTTGGACTGTAGAGATGGTTCAGTGGTTCAAGGCACTTGCTTCTCTTCCAGAAGATCTGGATTTGATTCCCTACACTTATATGGCAGTTCATAACTGTCTGTACCTCCAGTCCCAGGGGATATGAAACGCTCTTTTGGCCTCCATAGGAACAAGGCACATATGACTTGTTTGTTTGTTTGTTTGTTTTGAGACAGGGTTTCTCTGTAGCTTTGGAGCCTGTCCTGAAAGGTCTAGCTCTTATAGACCAGACTGGCCTGGAACTCACAGAGATTCGTCTGCCTCTGCCTCCTGAGTGCTGGGATTAAAGACATGCACCACAACCACCCAGCAAAACAAAACAAAAAATAAAAAACCAACATGTAAGCTTGGGATTAAATGAAATTGAGAAATACTGTAGTTTTCTGAGAATAGATATAATACTGTGGGTCAAATATTCTATCATTTATCTTGTATTTTAATATAATTAATATATTTATTAAAATGAATTTGAACATGAACATTGTAGTATTTATAATACATTTAAATGTTAAAATTGCTTATTATATTTAGAAATTTTTATTCACAATATTGAATATTTCTCTAGTGAGCAAATAATAAATTCTTAGAACTCAAAACTATGTAAAATGTGAAGTTGAAATAGAATAGTGCTGTTAAATTTTATTAAATAAGGATGCTTTTTGTGTTTGCTTATAGGGAAACTGTGTTATTGGTTTTTGAGAGCCAAATCCATTCCTTTATTATTAACATCATCTCATATTTTTTTAGGGGATTCATTTTGTTTCTACTTGTCTAAACACTTCAAGAAAGATTATAAAATAATAATAAAATAGTAGCTGATACCTATTAGGATAGACATAGGATCTCACTAAATTGCTTATAGGAATGTGAAATCATCCATGAACTCTAGAAAAGCCTTTGGTAGTACCTCAAAACGTTAACCATAGAGTTGTCCAGGATTGAAGAAATTCCATGTCTAGCTATCTACAGCATTAAAAGAAATAAAAACACATTTTTATAAATATACTGTAAACAATTGTTTGTAGCAGCATTTTTACAATAGTCAAATGGTAGATACAAATCCATTCCTCATAAACTGATAAATATATTTAAAAATGTGGTACATCCGTAAAATGGGGTATCATTCAGACATAAGAAAATAATGAAATATTTACTAGAGAGGTAACAAACATTGAAATGTTTATGCTAAGCTGAAAAAGCCAGTAATCAAAACCAAGTATTATACAATTGCCTTCATATGAAATATCTAACAGAGGAAAATCCACAGAGATAAAATTTATAAAAGCATTTGTCACTGGCTGTGAGAAGCAGGGGTGGAATGTGAGTGTTTACCAGGTATAGACTTTCTTCTAGCACTCATGAAATGCTTTATAATTATCTGTGGTAATGGGTACACAACTTGATGAATAGACAAGTGATGCTAAATTATGCATTTCAAAAGGCTAATTTTATTGCGTATAAACTGCATCTCAATAAAGTTATATGAAAAAATGCTTTAGTCATTCACAGCCCTATTTCCAGTAGAAGGGTCAGACAGTCTTAATTTTAAAGGATGATAGGAATTACTTTTTTCTTTTTCTTCTTTTTTCTTGGCCAGAGATTGGCTAAAGAAGATTCATATGACATAATTTTTAGCTAAGGAAACATGAGGAGAAGGCTTCTTGGACAAAAGGAATTAAAATTACATTTATTTCTGAGCATTGAATATTCAGAAATAATCAACTATACATTGTTATATGAACATGTCATACCAGTAAAGTTTCCAGCGATACAGACAATATAAGTGGCAACCTGTTCTGAATACTGTGGCTGAAAGAGGAGGAAATGAATGATGTCATGAGATATGGAAGTGATCAACTCCACCTTAGGATTTTCTATTCTCATAGGATATAAGATAACACAAACCTTATTGTTTTAGTGTTGTTTTCTTCAGTTTGTACTCAGTCATATCCAAGATAATAAAATATATTTTACTGATACAACTTATTCCAAACTGAGTTAAAGTGACTTAATAATCATTGAAAAATTAGAAAGTTCTTTTTAAGGTTATATTCTATTTTCATCAACCCTATATAACCATGAATCTTTGTATCCAACTATTGGAAAAATGATTATTTAAACAGTACTTAAACTTCAAGGAATGAAACATGTGGTTTTCTTCATCTCTGCATCTTATCATCTTGTCATTGTTTAGCAGGTCTCCCAAAAATTTTATTTTCTCATAGAATCCGAGATAAAGAAACCTTAATATGATACAGACATAAGAAAAATATCTTTAGTGTATGAAACTCATACACTACAACTGCTTGGAACTTTTAAGCTTACAAGCAGTTACAATTACAATAGCCTAGTTAAGTAGATAGAACGTGTGTGTATAATTCTAAATGATAAGCCAATTAGGTGAAATAATGTCAGCAATGCATTGTCAGTGAAACACAAATGTTTAATGAAAAATAGTCTAAACTTACAGCCTCATTTTCAGACATGAAATAATTGATTTCACAATACATTTTAAGGCTCTCTCTCCTCTCTCTCTCTCTCTGTGTGTGTGTATTTGTGTATGTGTTTGTGTGTGTACGTGAAGAATTTTCTGGAACTTTGTGCTTGTGTTAGGACCATTTCCTAATATATATGACATTCCTAGTTCTGAATTTGTTTTGAAAGTAGTCAATGAAGAAACCATGGGGGTTTTGGTACTAGCCAGGGATTGTACTTTCGATGCAAATGAACTTGAATGTCTGCCTCTTCCCCTCTTCCCTGAAATACATGGTAGCATGTGTTGCCTTGGCTAGCAATTCTTTTCTCCCGGGGCAATCAGCATGTTAAAACCTAGAGTCTTTGGGAATTTTATTCAAATCAACTAATAGCTGCTGAATCCCTAGTATTTCCTAGGTGCTTGAGGACTCAGAGAAACCCAGAAAAGTACTGAATAAGAATGACTTAATAGACTCCATCTCTGTGGCTTCCATTTTGATTAAATAATAACAATTTAATTGTATGTTTGAATGTCCTAGTTTGGTAGTACAAACTTGCAAAAATTTTAATGTAAATCTTAACTGATTGAACAAACCAACATATTCATCACCTTATATGTTTAGCATTTTTGATTAAAGCATTTAAACATTACTCTTGGCAATATTGAAATGTGCATGGTTATTACTAGCAATAATCCTAATACCATTCAATTGATCTGAAAACTAATCTAATGCTTAATTATAATGGTTCCATTCTTCTTAGCCCCTTCTCAAATAACAATATTTTGCTCTTCAGATTCATTACTTCAATTATTTTGCATTCCTCATGTCAATGATTACTTTTATCTCTCTATTTTTTGCTGTTTCCTTTAGCATAACACTCTTTAAATCTACCCATGTTGTCACAAATGACATTTCTTCCCTTTCAAAGCTGAATACTATCATATTGGGCATATATACCTTGTTTTCTTAATTCATGAATGAATTGACATAAACTTAGCTGGACTCAATAATTTGGCTATTGTGATAATGCTGGAAATATTACAGGAATGCTCCCTTGCTTTCTCAGCTATTAAACATCTAATTCTTGTTGACAGAATTAGAGTGCTCCGCTTAAATCATGGTGGGTAAACAGCATCAACTGGAGATCCCACTAAATGAAGCATCTGGGTGCACAGTCAGAATTAAAATATATAAACATATGGCAATTTTTATATTTATTTTTTGCTTTATCACTGTGGCTGCTACCATTAACAGTATGTGCTCCAGAATATATTTCCTAGGTCTCCTTCCTCAGTAACTCATCATTATCTCATGTGCTCTGTTTTCTACAAGAATGTTCTGCAATGTGCCAAACGTCAGTGTCTTTTCTTCCAATTTCCTCTTTAATATTTGTGTAATATTTGATGTGTGACGCCAAATCACCATATCTCTTGATTTTCTCTTTCTTTAGAATTCAAGGCATTATAATACCATCCTTGCTTTCATTCTATCACTTGTGTGCATTATGATGTACATATTTGTGTGTATGCAAGTGCATGTGTACATGTGCGTGCATGTATGAGTGAGTGCGTGTGTGTGTGTATGTGTGTGTGAGAGAGAGAGAGAAAGAGAAAGAGAGAGGGAGAGGTGTCATTCCTCTGGTGTTCTGACCCTTTTCTACCTTTATTTGAAACTGGGTTTTAACTCACCAAGGAAACTAGGCTGGCAGACTAGTAAGCCATAGGAATTCACCTCACCTGTTTCTATTTCTGTGGTGCTGGGACTGCAGGGTTACACCATCATGCTTGGCTTTTTATGTGGGTTAGGGGTTATCAAAATCAGGTCTTTGTGCTTGCATAAGGACTTAATTGAATGAGTTATATTCCTGATGCCTAATTCTATCACTTTTATTACCTCTGCTGTAATTCCCTCCTTGGCTTTGTTCATAGATTTGTTTATTCATTTAGGTTCTAATTTTTACTTTTATGGGAAATTTTATTAATTCCTATCACCTCAATTAACATCTAATTTTTGAAGACACCTATGACTCTCATATGTAACATTCACAGCCTCTATTCCTTTTTTACCCTAACCTTGACCATCCCAGCAGTTACCGTTGTTGCTATATTAGAGACAATATATGGAGAATGGATGAATTTACTCTTTTAAACACCTATCCTACCTCATGAAAGCTCAGGTTCATTTATCAGCACCTGCACTCTCTTTCCCCACAATTGAAACCTTAGAATCTTCCTGAGTTTCCATCTTTTCACTTTTAATATTCCACCTTTCCAAAGTTGCCATCACTTGAAATTTGAACTACCTTATTGTCTATTCCGTGTGGCCATGTCTTACAATCCCTATGGCTATTACTTTCATTCAAGTTACTATCAACATTTCCTAGGGCTGTTCTAGTGGACTAGTAAATGGCATTCCTGCCTCCAGTCTCTCTGGATGTTGTTACTGTTACAGCTATGAACTGGAAGCTGAAGAAAAATCAATAGTGGCTGTATGTGGCTGTTGGGCAAGAATTACCACTGAAAAGTGGTTCTTTTCCCAAAGGGAATTACTTGTCTCACATTGTCCTCTACACCCTGCCATCAGTGGCATGGGCTAGTAAGCCATCCTTGCTAAACTTTGTCACAACCAGGTAGTTTTCACAGCACCGCTAATGTTGCTGTAATAGCTATTTAGAAACTGTCAATAACTAATGATCAGAAGGAGCCAACATAAGTTTTATTTAACTTGGCTTGAAGAAGCAAAAATTTCTGTATCCCTGGAGTGTCATTAAGGATAAAAGCATCTATATTCTTTTGGGAAATGTAGGTTTGAAATGACATTTAGTTCTGCTTAATGTTATGCCTGATATTAACCTTTTTGAATTATTTTTTGAGAAGTACATGCTGTCTGTTCAGAAACACTTTTCTCCCCCAAAAGGGCTTTTTTTCTCAACACGGATCATTTAAAATATTAAATTCAAAAAAGTACCATTATCACTTTTATTTCTCAATATTGTTCATTTTCTAATATTTTATTCAAAAGTTAGTAAATTCTAAACCACTGAAAATAATGTAGCAAATATATCATATTATTTTTGTCCCATTCTTGCTTAAGGATTTATTTTGGTTTGTCTATTAGATAATATCTAGCAAGGCTAAATATCTTAGTAGCACCTGCCTAGATGCATATGACCCTTACATTATCAATACCACTTCTGAATTACTGAATCACCAGACTTCTCAAAGAGTACACTAATACCTTCTGAATAATGTTTCATTGTTTAAGTATTAGGGAAATACTGATCATCTTTCCCTTTCTTTCTCTACTGACCCATTAATTTGGATACTACTTCCACCAGTAAATGTAGGTGCTGCTATAAACACACTAAAGTGGATTCAATTTCCATTGACCCTGACTACAGAATGTTTCTAGAAAAAAGTTTTGGGCTTCCTCCCAACAACCAAAATCTCTTCCATTCAGCGTCAAAAGATATTCATAATGGAATATCGTGATTATGGCTGGAAAACAAACTATGTACAGCAGGAAAAGGGTTGTTAAAGCTGTCATAAATAGCTGTCAGTGGCACAAGTGACACTGAGTATCTATTACAACAGATTAGTTTACGGTGATGAAGTAATTCACATTCATTTTATCTAGGTCATCACAGAAAACCTTCTACATCAATTTGCATAACTTCTACTTAATGAAATTGTACCAATTCTTATGATCATTTTGAGGATGGAAAAGACACAGTAGGAGAAGGTGGGAGAGAAGAAAATGAACAAAACTTGATTTGTTATGTTAAACAGAAAAGTAGAGGAAGCGGAATTTTTTGCCACTTTTTAACTGGCTGTAGTAATAGTCATTATACCCATGATTCATATAAAAATCATTATACACAAATATTAAGAAGTATAAAGGAATACCTGAGATACTGGTTTAGTTATAAGATGCCCTCTCCATAAGAATTCTAAGTTAATTTTATTATGGAGCATGGAAAAAGATAACAGAAACAAAAACTTTAGACACCTAGATTTCAAAAGCCTGAAAAAGGTTGTCCTAGCTACTTTCTAAGTGCTTTTAAAAGTCATAGATCCTGCTATTGGATAGAAAGGCAATTTGTATCAGTAATAACTCAAATGATTTGGTGTCAACGGCACTTGAGTTTTGGACATGTAGAATATTGTGTTTTGAAAATATATAAACATATTATAGCATTTCTAGAAAAACATATCAGTATGCGTTCCTTATTCTGTTATTTGTTATAGAGTAGACTAATTACATTCAGTACTTTATTTAAAAACACATTGGGAATTTTGAAAACCTAGGTTGTTTTTAATTATACATTTTAATTATGAAAATATTGTGATCACCTTACAGAACAACATTTAAGTTAACATAAAACTCTTTAACAATGTGTATATTTACACTAGGGGGTGATCAGACTTCTTATTTATTTTCTGAGGTATGTGTACAGTAGGAGCCTGTGTGCACATGGCTATACATAGGCGGTTATATGCATGCATGTGTGAAGACCTGAGGTTTTAAAATCGGGTGTCATTCTTAAATATCTATCCACCTTTCATTTTCAAAATAGTCTCACTGACTCTGAAGCTCATCCATTTTGATAGGCTGCCCAATGAGCTTCAGGGATTCCTCTTATTTCCATCTCCCATTGCTCCTCACGGCTGGAGCTAGAAGGATGTACTATGGGGCCTGTACTCAAATCTTAGAGCTTGTGTAGCAGGTGCTTTACCCACTAAGACATCTCCCCAGCTCCAGAGGTAATTATTTATAAACTTTTGTCATATGATTAATTTAAATATCAACCTCATCCCAGTTGCTAAGATTTCTTCATAGTATCAGTTGTGATCATTGTAGCTCATTGTGTGTGTTTGTGTGTGTGTGTGCGTGTAATGATTATCTGAATATCTTTGTTTTTATTTTGTCAGGAAATCTTTGAAAATTAAACTGAAATACTGAGGTTTATAGACAGTGTATGAATTTCTCACCACTATACTAATTTTAACTGTAATAAAGCCAGTAACTATCAATCAGGGCCCTGGAATGTCAGTGTAATTTAATGACACTGTAAATTAAGAATCTCATGATATACATGCTATAACATATTAAGCACAGAGATCACAGAAATATATCATAGATAGGAAAGTTTGTATATCTTTAATATGTTTGTGAAATGACTTACTTATAATTAAAAGTAGATAAAATTGCATATTACATGATGATATAAAGAAGAGAATCACAAATTTTATCTTCGCCATATTGAAATTTCTATACCTATCATCTGGGTACTGTAATATTTTAGTCTAAAAGAACACTATTGTTTTCTCTTCATGTTTCCTTAAAAAATGCAGTATATATTTTTTTAATTTTGGTTTTTCGAGGCAGGGTCCTGGAACTTGCTATGTAGACTAGAGTGGCCTTGAATTCACAGATATCTTCCTGTCTCTGTCTCCCAAGTGTTGGGATTAAAAGCATGTACCACCACTACTCAACTTTTCAAAGATTTATTCATTTTTATTTTATGTGCATTGGTGTGTTGCATATAAATCTTGCAAGGGTGTCAGATCTCCTGGAATTGGAGTTACATATGGTTGTGAGCTTTTATGTGGATGCTGGGAGTTGAACCCAAGTGCTCTGGAAGAGCAGAAAGTGCTCTTAATCACTCAGTCATCTGCAGTATAATCTTTAGGGGAGATTTGCAAATAACCTGGGAGGCAATATCCATTCCTTTTTGGGTTGAATGACTAATATATTATTTCATTAAAAAGATAGAGCAACCTGAGGTAACAAAATAGTCTTTTTGGTTTACTGTGTAAAAGATAAATGCCAGCACTAAGCATTAAAATTATATATATATATAATTTTATAATTATATATATGTATATGCATACACATATATGCATATACATATATACTGGTCTAACCTTTAGCCCAAAGTTTTCTGAGTAGAAAAATAATAAAAAGTATCTGGTGAAATTGAATGAACAGAAAATATTTCAAAGTAGCTTTGAACAGTCAACAGTGCCTTGAAATTATTATTCTAACTCTCTGCTGGGCAATAGCCTACATGAAGTGATTTTGTGATTACATTCTCATTCTCAGTGGTCAAATGTTCACATTATTATAATCACTGTAGGAAAAGGATGCTTGATTCCACTCTCAATTAAGGGATCAATTTACTAATGGGGCACAGAGAATCTTCATAACTTGTCTCTCTATGTGAATTTAATGATACCTTTTAGGGTCAATAAGATATTTCTATAAACTTTGTAGTATAAATACTTTGACTCTGTAATCATCCATTATTTGGAACTTAAAATTAACAATGGAAAAGGAGCATACCAAACAGAATCTTCTATGTTAATGAAGAACAAAGGAGACTGGATGCTTTTGCTTTCTATATTGTTTGTTCTTCCATCGCACACTTCCTCATTAACTCTTAAACTGTACAGGAAATTCTACATTTGGAGGGATAAGACCCATATTTAAGGTCATGCTATCTGCCATTCTACTTATTGAGAGCTATATAAGTAATTTTGTAAACTAGGAGTGGTAAGCCTTGCTCTGTATGTGTGATTGGATTGTTTCTCAGATCCAATCACATAAAAATAGAAAGGGATCCAAACCAAATTTCAACAATCTGACCACAGGGACAAAACTGAGAAGGTGCTTTGCTCACTATGTTCATTACTCGAATACACCAGAGAGCAAGATCTACAAATCCAGAGTTTGAGCATTCTAATTTTCCATGCTTTACACAAAGTAAATAGAGAAGCCAAAGAAGCCAAATAAATCCATCACAATTTGGTGTCAAGGGATATATGTTAAGATTATTCTGTCTACTCAAACACACTTTCATTATTTCTGTTGGTGTGCTTTTGTGCACAGCTGTAAGACATTTTCTTGGAATTGTGACATTTCCTCCAAATTGAATCATTTGTTCCTGGAAGGAAAGGGGAGACTCTTGAGCCTCAGGAGGTAAACAAATGGTCACATGTCCTGTAGAAAAGAAGTAGAACATTCTTGATGGCCCCAACTCAGAAGTATAAAAAGGAGTTTGGCATGACAGACTATGAACAACCAAACTGCATGAGAATGAGATATTCAGACTGCAAGCTGTCTGCATACTGCAGAGAGAAAACTCCAGGGTAGTAGGGCTACAGGAATCCCCATCACTGTTATGGTGGGATTTTGGAGGATGCAGCCACTTTTGGGTTATCCATGCTCCTTGTAAATAACCCCTCAGCCATATGTTAGTAAAGTCAATTAAACAAAATAAAACAAACCCTCATTGATTCATCAGATTTGGCATTTGTACAGTTGTGAGTTTGGTCTGTTTAGGGTTCCCTTTCTCAAATGACTAAACATGTCTATTGCATTTCCTGAGCAACAATCTGTCAAACAAAAGCATGTTATACAAGCAACTAAGTATATGGACTCTGTGGCTATAAATAAATATATTTATTGCCATCTATTTTTATATATTTTTTGGGACAAGAGTATCTTTTCGAGTTCTGAAGTCTTCTTGGATTGCACTTGAAATGTTGTAAAGACTTACCAAAGTCACTGGGTATTTGACATTTCTTCAGCCTCAGTGGTCATCATAGGACCCAGGGTACATGAATAAATTTGTAATAAGTATTACCTTAATGAGTAAGTTGCCCCTACATATACTTTTGCTTTGTGTTTTCTCAGTCATTAGATATAATTTCCACAGATATTTGTGCTCATAAAAG
Organism: Ellobius talpinus; assembly: GCA_001685095.1. Lineage (NCBI taxonomy): Eukaryota > Metazoa > Chordata > Mammalia > Rodentia > Cricetidae > Ellobius > Ellobius talpinus. The sequence goes on along the minus strand of LOJH01015765.1, from coordinate 7,684 downwards.
GAAATTTTTATTTTCATTGTTTGTACTTGGTGTTGGTTTGGTAGCAAATGAATGTTGTAAGTCATGCCCCTTTATTAATGTACTAATGTCCTGTACTTGAATATGAGCAGATGTAAAATATTTGTAGAAAACAGAATATGGCAATGTAAAGTGATTTTTCAGGAGTAATTAAGGTACCAGTTAGTTGATTTTGGCTTAATCAAAAGATAGTTTATTCTGGGTAGGTCTAATATAATCAGAGAAGTCCTTTCAAAGGGTATATAGGTCACCCCTGATGTTATAAATCTTAAGTAGTAGAAACTTACAAACTATTTCTACTCTTGATTTGAAGAAATAAGCTGTGATGTACTTGAAGTTATAAAGAAATTTATTCTTCAAAAACTGGGTGTAGATTATTCCCTAATCAAACTTCAGAGGAGGTTGATAAGTTCAGCCAATACTATAACTACCATCTTGTGAAGTGCTAAAAGGAAAAATAAACAGTTTCAGTCATGTTCATACTTTTGACTTGAAGAATTTGTGAAGTTAAAAAAAGTGGTTTCATTATCAGTCATTCATATTGTAAGAGTACCTAATTTGGCCAGAGAAAAAAATACAACATGTAGGTGTTCAGATAATTCTCAAGAGTAAGCAGTTTGAGGGGTGAAACTGCATAATCTTTTGCCCTTTTATATGTGGCTAGTACTTGGGCAACTATAACACAGAAATGCTTGCAGACTTAAACAAATTGCTTCTACTTGAGTATTCGGTATTATACTGTACCTCCTGTTGAAGCTGTTTCCTGCTAAGGATGTAAAATTCAATATACTGACTTCTGTTTTGTCACATATTTTTCAGTGGAGTGGCAAAAATTAGACACACATGAAAAACAGTGGGAGTTGTGTACCTACTTATCAATGCATGAAGCTGAAAAATGACCACATTCCTTCTAAAGATGGCAATAATGTAGGAAGAAAAAAATAATTCAGAAATCCAATTACAATAAACTGACTAACAAACTGGCTATGGTGGCCACACTTGGCTGGTATAAATCAGAGTTATTTTCCCCTTTCTTAATTTGCTTCACAGGCAGGCTTTGGCTTTACTTTAAACAAACTGGGATATCTAGTTTATATCTGACCCTCAGATATTTTTGAACAGCTTTAGTCTTATCTCAAAACTCTATATCCACAGCCCATCTTAGTTTCCTTACCCAAAATACAGTTCTTTGAAGGGCTAAGTTACTGCTCAAAACAATGGACATTCTTATTTCAGAAAATTCTCAAGAATATATTCCTTTGAGGGAATTAACTGAATCGGGAAGGCGAGTTAGAGCTTAGGAAGCTTTCCTGTCATTTGTGTCATATCTTCTGAAATGTTTTTCCTAAAGTTTCTATAATATACAAAACCAAGTTGTGAGCCAGACATACCAATTGCATGTCTTTATGTTTCTACATATTTTAATCTATCAACCTTGAATGTATTCCTTTCCTACAACTCAAATCATTGTTACATTTTTGAGGTACTTTTCCATATATGAACCAAGAGAAAGCCAGAGGTCTCCTTGTCCCTGATTTCAAATCAGCTTATATATACTTTTAATATGCTTTTATTACAATGTACTATAGGTCATTGTTTCATTTGTTTTATGTCCCATCTTCTTCACTGGAAACACATTGAGTATAAAAATTTTCACTTATGCACACTAACTTTCCTCTCATTCACTATAGTGTCTATTGCAATAGCTCACAATGTCTGCTTTCTTCATGTAGAGTGGATTGGATTAGTCAGTTGATTTTCTGTTTCTATAGTTGTTGTTTGTCAACTTGACACAAACTAGAGTTTTCTGAGAAGAGGCCTGGAGGCAGGTATGAGCTATTTTTCAAATTAGTGACTTATACGGGAACACAGACCATTGTAGAATGTGCCACTTATGGGAATGTGGTCCTGGGGTATTTAAGAAAGCAGGCTGAGCAGGTATCTGAGGGGCAAACCTGTAAAGCAGCATTTGGCCATAGCCTCTTCTTCAGTTCCTGCCTTGACTTCCTGCCTTGACTTCCTTCAAATACGGACTGTGATATAGAAGTGTGAACCAAATAAACCCTTTCCTCCCCAAAGTGTGAGGTCATCATGTTGTTTGACAGCAATAGAAATCATAGCTAAGGAACTTTTGGTACTAGAATTCTAGAAAAGAAAAATGACTGAAATTACACCTTCCTGAAAAAGACAAACTTATTTCTCACAAATGACATTTCCAGATTTATGTATCCAGAAAAGTTCATATTAATTACAATAGTCATTCAATGAATGAGTCTAGAGCAATATTTTCTGAGGAATTGATGTGATCTAAGTGTTTGTATCTTCCCAGATATACTGCATTAATATGCTGAAATTCTAAATCCAAGGGTATAAGGAAATAAGGGATATAAAGAAACATGGCCTTTGGATACTGACTAGAACATGAGGATTTGCTCTCATGAGTTGGACAAATGTCTTTAAAATGAGGTCCCAGAGAGATCTTTCACCCTTTACATTATGTGAAGACTCAGTGAGAATGTGCCATCTGTGAAGCAGATGGCCAGTCATTCCATGACACTGTAATTTGCTAGCACCACAATTGTGGATTTCCTAGTATCCAGAACTATGAGAAATAAATTTCATTTTTATCAATAAGGTACAATGAATAGGGTAGTTTAGTTTGTAGAAGTCCAAGTTAACAAAGACATGAATCCTTACACTTTTTTAAATACCCAGTGGTTGGCCTCCTATGAAAAGTTGCTACCTTTGTATACTCCAACTCCTTTCAGTCCTAATGATAGCTGATTAACATCTCATCTTAATAAGCATTTGACAATTTTTCATTCTTCATAATGTCCAAGATTCCATGAAGGAAATAGGATAAGTCATAGTTCTATATTTAAAAGACTTGTGCAGTATATTTGGGGAGACATTTTTAACATGAAAAATGTACAAGATTGCTAAATTTAAAAAGATAATCAAGATGGTATAAATATATAAATATGGCCTCCTGACTATATATAGGAAAACTAAGAAACTTCTATAAGGGTTAGGATCCTGTAAATATGTCATCAACCTTAGAGCATAGGTAGAATTTTATAAAACAAAGAGAATTAAAATAGAGGTCACTAAGACTTTATTACTTCTCAAATAATTCTGAGGCATGCAAGGAAACTTAGAGATGATCATCCTAAATTCCTCACCTTATATGAGAAACAAACCCAGACATAGCAGCTGACTTACCCTAGGTCCCACTGTGGATGTGTGCAGTGCTGGGAGTGACTCTGCTTTGTTTCTATCTTTTTGAGTCATCTCCCACAACCTTGCTTAAATTACATAGAAGCTGTTGTTTGTTTTCCATTTATGTCAGGGAAGATGAGCTCAGATGCATAATTTCTCACTAGAAAAAACGCCCTGTTAAAACATCGTCTAGACCATTTTTTTTAACCAGAAAATGGAAATGTTGATGCTATAATCATAAAACCACGACCAGGACTATTGCATATGAAAAACAACAAGGAAAAAAATTTCTTCTGAGGAAAAGAAGGCGTGAAAACAGAATAACATATCTATTATAGACTTCAGTTCCAGACATTTGAGTTACGTCATCATACATACAAGGAACAGTATTTTCCAAGAAATTTAAGCTATCTTATTTTATGAATGAATTAGACAGTTTTTCTCCTCCATATTATCTAATAGTTTTATAAACCACACTTCTCATCACCAATTATAGTGATTTCATTCTATTTTACATGGTGATTCTTGATACATAGCACCAGCTTTAATTTATGTTCAAGCAACATCTGAGCTGCAAGAAATTCAGAGTACCGACATCTGACATGATAAACCACATAGCTATAAGCAAACATATAAATTCAATTATTTAAGTACCCCCATTTAATTTTTAGCATCTCTAAGGGCAAGATGACAGAATGAAGCATGTCAAGCCCAAAGAAAGCAGCCTAAGCTCATCTCAAACATGACATTTAAAGTAATTCGATAATATTCCACATTTTACAAACAGATCTGCAAACACATTTCACCCTAGCAATTTAATCTGTAGTATTCCTAGCAGAATCCTGCCACGCTGTCCAACAATAAATATAATTCATCATGGGCATAAACTGCACTTAGATATTCAATTATTACCTAAATATATGACTGTGGGAAAATCTCAGCGTGGTCAGCACAGTCTATATTGAAGTAAATAAGGCAAGTCAATATGAGATTTTTTATTATCCTCTTTCAGGTGGCATAGTTCTATCTCTGAAATTCATTCTTTAATGGGGTTAATATGTTTTTACTAAATACCTATGATGTGGCACAATGGTCTTGTACCCTCTAAAGATTTGTCACTTGTGTTGGTTTAATAAAACACTGATTAGCCAGTAGCCAGGCAGGAAATATAGGTGGGGCAACTAGAATTAGAGAACTCTGGGAAGAAGAAAGGCTCAGTCTGCAGTCGTCACCCAAACAAAGAGGAAGCAAGATGAGAATGCTTCACTGATAAAAGGTACCAAGCCAAGTGGCTAACACACACAAGAATTATGGGTTCATGTAAGATATAAAAGTTAATAAGAATCCTGAGCTAATAGGCCAACCAGTTTATAACTAATGAATTAATGTAAACCTCTGTGTGTTTCTTTGAGACTGAATGGCTGTGGAATTGGGCAGGATTAAAACCTCTGTCAACATACCTACAAATGTGAGATGCTCTTCTAGCCACTAACTAGTCATTAGAAAGAAAGTATATATGGCTACCACCTCCATGGAGCATTTTGCTATATAAAACATTCTGATTGTCCGTCTAAAACAGTAAAAATGTGCCAGTTTCATTCATTTCCTTTTGTTTGTTAGAGATTTATTCATCTTTACTTTTTCTTTGTATGATTGTTTGCTGTTTTGGTTTGAACCACATGTGTGCAGTGACCATAGAGGCCAGAAGAGAATGTCAGAAACTCCAGGCCTAAAGTTACAGGTGGTTGTGTGCTACCATTTGAGTGCTTGCATCTGAACCTGGGTCTTCAGCCAGAACAAGTGCTCTTAACTACTGAATCATCTCTCCAGCTCCTCTTTCCCAAAAATATGCAGCAACTTCCCAAAGAGAAAATAGACACACAGTAGAAAAGGTGTACTCAAAAACATCTGCTTTAAAAGTGACTTCATCCTTCTAACTTGAAAGCGTAACTGTGTTTCAATAAACAACAAAACCAAAATTCACTGAATCTCTGGATGAACAAAGTAACATAACAAGTTTTAAAAAGATATTAATGAGTAAAGTGTTAAACTATATAAGGTGGAAGGGGAAGAAGTAAAAAAATAAAATAGAGAAATGAATTTTTAAAAAAACATGGTGGGCCATGAAGTCTCACTGTACATAGAAAGCAAAGTAAAATTTTTAATTGACCAATGTTTACTTCATAGATTTCTAGAACTTGGAAGCATAATATATTTCATCTGATACTAGATACATTAGCAAATAGTATTATTCTTTAACTGACCATTCATTTATAAGTTAACCCTGCTAGTAAAATCTCTACATAAATTACTGATACATGGAACTTGGTGTTCCCATCAGTAGTGAAGGAGGCATTTTTATTCAAATATAGAAAGGTGTTCAGCTCCCAGGATAATGATTAAGTCAAGATTGCTTTTTTTTGTTCTGAAGACAAAGCAGATACCATACTTATAGTTCTGGCTTGCAGGGACAAAAATCTTAATGGAGCCAAGATTTCCTCAGACTTTATGGAAATAACCTTTAAAAGAGTTTTCATTCTATGGTCCCTCTTTATGGCATTCTGATTTCTTTTTCTAGGGTCAGAGTATTCTTGACAGATATCCCACTCCTTTGCTATTCTTTACTAGTACTATGATTTTCTCACTTCTATTTCTAATGAATATTTCATCTGTCTGAAGGAATAATCATTGCATGTTTATGAAATGACAAAATGACTTACAAAAAATGTATTTAGCTGAAAATCATCCTTTCTTAGAATTACCAAAGGATCTTCTTTCAGGTCTTTCTTCTACCTCCTCAAACTACTGTCATCAGTAAAATGAACATTAACTTCATGCACTCTTATAGTTAAAACTATAATCTTGGTACAAATTAGAAAGAACAAATGACACAATGACACATCCTACAGGATGTTGTGGTAAGCTTAGTAAAAATATTGCAGCATCAATCAAGGTTCTTTTTAACAAAGAAAGTTATAAAATTAGATAAAATTAAGGACAGTGGAAATGTGTGTGACATATATTAGCTTATATTGAAAAGACTGAATTAAATAGTTTATATCATTTACATTCCAAAGATCTAGCCAGCTGTATCATTTAAAATGCATTTTTAAAATTAAAATATATATGCAAATATACAAATGAATCTGGAACAAAAATAAGTTGCTGATATGTTTTCAGAAAACATCATTTAATTATCCAAGTTATATTATTTCACTTGAAATCAGTCAAATCCCTAGTGAAAACAGGATGCCATTTGCCCACTAATTGAACACCTATTCTATAGAAAATGCCATCACTTCTGCAGATTATGAGTCACATGTTATAGGCTTACATTTCCCTTTTGTACCTATTTTAGAATTTTTATCATTAGTTTTCTTTCTTTTTAAAGGGAAAATACTTCAATTCTCAATATTTATTGGAAGTGCTTTAGGATGGTGAAATAATTGTTTTAAGTTTGTTATTGTAAGATAGAGAACTATGAAACAGTTAGTCTTTATTTTACTGAAAAGGCACATTGTTGTATTCATCTGTCAGATTAGCAATATCAGGTAGGTGAAATAATAATAGTTTCATGGGAGAACTTCTGCTCAGAGAGGTTTTCTAGAAACCATAAGCTTCATCTCCATCAACTCTCACCTCATTACTTAAGCACACTGTCAGTAAACATGTATTGCTTTCAGATTATGGTTTAGGTTTATCTGTAGCAATTTACCAAATCCTGAAAACTTTGTATTTAATCTTGCAGTTGTTATTCCAGTGTTTCTTTCTTTCTACCATTTTGTTTTCTGGGCTAGAAAAATACCAACTAAGTTATATTTCTATTTTCCTTGAAAGGGCATAGCTGTTACAAGAAACTGAATTCAATCTAAAAGTTAGGCTCATTATGAGCCTTGTGTACAGAAGTAGATAATTCTCTAGCCTATGCACAAATTACAAATATGTAGTCTCAAAAGAAATTGCACAGTTCATTCTATATTTTCATTAAAGTTTTGGTAAAGAAAGGTTCTAATTAGCAGTCATATAATATTTCTGCCCTCCACATTGAGAAGATTTTATCGATTCAAGAAACCAAAAGAGAATTGAAACATATAGTATGTCATAGTGTGCATGTCCATATATACATGCAAGGCAATAATGCCTGAACAATCAAATTATCAATAACAACTCACCTTTGCAACAAAATCAATTTCATTAATTTAAATATTTGCTTAACACTTGGGTGTTCTGCCCTGCTTTAAGACAGGTCCCTCTCAGGAGGATACAAGATTAACTCAAAAAAATCAGTAACCCTCCTGTACACAGATGATAAAAGGGCTGGGAAAAAATCAAAGAAAAATGAACCTTCACAATAGCCACAAATAACATAAGATACCTCGGAGTAACTCTAACGAAACAAGTGGAAGACTTGTATGACAGGAACTTCAAATCTTTGAAGAAAGAAATT
>LOJH01015764.1:0-18140 GCA_001685095.1 Ellobius talpinus | reverse complement strand
CCTTTGGAAGAGCAGGCAATGCTCTTAACCTCTAAGCCATCTCTCCAGCCCCCCGGCTAATTTTTTTAAGAGCAGAAATTCCACATCAGAGGCTGCAGCATCCAAGATGGAGGTGTCATCATGCTCTCTAGAGGGCCTCGGGGTTGCTTTTGAGATGGTGCCTTCAACATGCCTTAAACATGTCCTTAAACACGGACTCTGTATCCAGCACAGTGGAAGAGATAGAAGAAGCCAGCCTATGCCCCTGAGCCCTTTTAAAGGGGCCCTCATCTTTCATGAGTGCTTTGTTCTTGTGGCTTGGTCTCCTCTCAGAGGCCCCATCTCTTAACACTTTGAGGAGTTTGGCAGGTGAATGTGCAAGACCCAACCAGGCCACCGCCCATATTTGTGACCCATAAAGCTTGGCATGCAGAAATTGAAAGCTTTCTCCAAAGGACAAAGGGATGCAGAGAGAGTGATACAAAGCCATTTCCTCAGAACTGAAATCCTCCCTCTCTCCGGGAGAGGAATGGAGGAGGGAGTCTCCTAAGATCAGGAAGCTCAACCCTAGTCAGTGAGCTCTCACTAGCACAGGTCAGCTGTTTCTGTGGGTATCACCATCATGGTCTTGACCCTTTTGCTAATATTCTCGCTCCTCCCTCTCTCAGGCTAGCCTCGGGTAGCTCGGCCCAGGGCTTTGCTGGGGATCTCTGTATCTGCTTCCATCAGTTGCTGGTTGAAGGTTCGATGATGGCAATTGAGGTAGTCATCAGTCTGGTTACAGTGACACATCAGACCTTGTTTACGCCCCATGGGAAGTCTTAACCTCTCTGCGGAGTGGATGGGGGCGTGGACAGAAGGGTAGAACAGGAGGAGGAGGGAGTGGGAACAGGGATAGCAATGGAAAATGAGGAAAGATTGTATTAAAATTTTCTTAAGAAGAAAAAAGCTCAGAAAGAAGAGATTCACAAGGCCTTCTCCTACAGTTATGTAAACAGTGAATCATTGCTGGGAGTCAGTCAGTGTAGACCTGCCTGGAACTGGGGCCAAGGGCCCTAGAGAGGCAGCCTTCATGAGTCATCCCCCATACTATGATGGTGCCTCATTTGTCCTGGTGACACATTTGTCTGTGTACCCTCTATGCTCCTGTATGTGACCGTCACCCACATGTCCCATGCTCACGTGAGTCACCCCAGTAAACTTGCTGGCTCATGAAACAAGATGCGAGTGATGTCGTTTCTTCCGTGTGGTGTTGGTTCCCTGTCTAGAATGAGTGGATATTTGTTCATGTCTCTCCAGGAAGAGTCACACTGCACGTGGGAACCAGAGATGACGCCCCCACCCCCAGTACCCACACCTTCCATCAGTTATGGGGGGGCAGCTGCCTCTGGGCCCCTGGTGCACCTCCCCTGAAGGTGACCAACTATACCTCTGCAAAAACAACAAAGGCCTTGTAAATACCTGGAGGACGGTGGGCTCCAGGCCTCCAGGCTCACCTGGGGCGAGGCAGTCTGTGTGTTTCCTCTCTAATGCACTACCAAGCTCCCCGAGTTTTGAAAAAACGATGCTTCCAAATCCTGTTTCCCAGCGATGACCACATCCTCCCGAGGTTAATGAGGCTCTTCCCCCCCAACTCTTCGGCTTCTTCTTCTTCGACACGAGCTGGGAATTTAACAGAGCAGGTACTGCACCCATACATTACATTTCCTTAATTGTCACTAGGAAGAATGGCTGCCTTTAAATGCAGATGTAAACAAAAAAAAGGAGGAACTTTGTTTAAAAATGAGTCGGACTTAAGCACAGGAGCCCGGGAAGCTTTTTCCTGTTGGCTTTAGCTGGGGAAATGCTGAATATACAATGGCATTTTTTTACATTAATAATAATAGAAAACGGTAGATAGTGGCACTTCAGCACAATTCTAATTTAATGAGAAACAATAAAATAGTTTTCCAAGGGGGCCTATTTAGGTCCAAGAAAGGGGGATATTAAAGTTTCAAGATTTATTCTACTTTCCTTAAGGTATGCTGATGCACATTTTCTAAGGCTATATTCTGCTCACTGATTAGATCTCTCTCCTTATAATTTTCTTACTTGTGGGGGAATTAGATTGGTATTTTCCAGGCCAAATAACTTTTAGACAAAGTATTTAAATTGCATCAATTCATTTCCAGCACAAAGAAGGAGGGTCAAAAACCCCACATCCCTCAGACAGCCCTGGGAGGCAAATTTTTAATATATTTAGATATCAATAAATAACTGCAAAACTGTAGGAGTCACCCATCAAGAGATGGTTTTGAGGGCTGGAGAGATGGCTCGGTGGGTGAGAGCGCTTGCTGTGCAAGCATGAGGACCCGAGTTCAAATCCCCAGCAGCTATGTAAAAGCCAAGCATGGAGGAAGGGGGGACACAAGTGAATCCCTGGAGCTCACTGACCAGCCAGTTCAGCTGAAGTGACAAACTTCAGGTTCAGTGAGAGACCCTGTCTCAGGAGAATGAGGCAGAGAGCAATAGAGGGAGGTACCCAACATCCTCCTCGGGACTTCACATGCAGGTGCCCATATATACAATATCTCTCTCTCTCTCTCTCTCATATAGTACACACACACAACTGTAATATACAAAAATTTTAAAATTAAACAAAATGTATTGTTTTAGTGGAAATATGAATATATGCAACTTCTGGTAAAATGTGTCTTTGAACATAGTTTCCTTTTCTGTCTTTCTAATCCAGTCCATTAGTTAACCAGTTTCTATTATCACTGAAGCGTGCAATCAGTTAGCCCGTAACGTGAAGAGTGGGAGGAAGAGGAAGAAGGCTACAGCTGGCCTCGCTGAGCCTGTTTGGAATGTTCCTCAAAGTGCTGAGCGCACTAAATCCCTTAATTCCGGCATTCACCGAGGCGAATCGTAACACTATCTCTTAAGATCCATGTTCACCAGGTAAAATGAGTTTCCTAATGTTGCGTGTGATCTCAGACTTCCATTTATGGAAGAAGAAACTGATTTGGGAGAAGCTATGCAATCGGAAGTCACCACCCCAGGTAAAGCCGAGGGAGAATGCTCACCGGTAGGCAATGGCGGAAGGCTGTGCTTACTTACATCCATTGCTCACAGGTGGGCAATAATGGAAGCCTACTGCTTACATCCATTACCCAAAATGTTCATGTATGAAGTCTAGGGCCCCAAGTGGGGCCTCTGGGAAGATGATAGAGTCACAAGTCAGTGGGCAACTGGGGGATGATTAGGGACTGACTCTCTCACCCTCAGTGGCCAGACATTGAGTGTCCTGCCCAATCACTCTCCACTCTGTTCCCTGATGACCGGGGTCCCTTGCTGAGTCTCAAGCCAGGCTGACAGCCTGCAAACAAGCCCCAGTGATCCTCCTGTCTTCACACACCCCTCCCAGCACTGGGGTTACAGGGACAGACATGACTATGCCTGGCCTTTACATGGATTCTGGGGATTTGAACTCATGTCCTCAGGCTTACACAAGTGCTCTCTCCAGTGAGCCATCCCCAGTGCAGCTCTTTCTCTCTTGAAGCTGCTCTTCTGGGTTAGTTTGCCACAGCGACAGGAGAATGCTGACTCCGACACTACCAGCTCACAGGAGAGCACTGAAATCATCTCACCCTATGATGTTTTTTAAGGCTCCTGAATGGGTGAGGGGGAATTCCCTGCTGTTTGTTGAGAAGTTACTATCTGGTTTCTAAAACCTTTATGTCTATTGTCTTCCCGAGAGTCCGTGGAGAGGATAGTGACACCCATATTTTACAGGCAAGAAAGACCAAGGACGGTTGCTGTGTGTCCATCAGTATGTGTCTGTGAGGAGTGCAAGCCAGCTTGACCAGGGAGTTTTTAATTCAGACCTGGTTGCGCCCACTACTGTACGCTATGTATTTATAAGCCAACTGAGGCAGAGCCAAATGCTTTGCCAGGCATAGAATTTAAGGACTAGAACCTGGCCTTCTTCTCTGACGTGGGTCAGAGGCCACAAGTCGCAAACAGTGACTACAAGCCAACCTTCCTTAGGGGAATCTTCATGAAACACTATGATTTCCTGCTTCAGGGAGAGACAGAGATAAAGAGATGAACAGACAAACAGAGAGACAGAGACAGAGAGAGGAGACTTGGGAGTGGAGAAAATGGCAGTTCAATTTCCAACGAAGCGGGAAAGGAGTGTGCTGGAAAAGACTGGCTTTGACTTGTGAGGAGAAGAAATGAAACGGGTGTGTATAGTTAGGATGTCCTACTCACAAGGGGTCAGAGAACGGGGACTGCCATCCACACACGGAATTCTGTCATGGGTAGCAAGTGACGCAATAACAGCAAGATATGCCCAGCGCTGTCCTTTAGAGATTAGTGGAAAGTGGCAGACATCCCTAAATGGGGGGCACTGGGAAGCAAAAGAGATGACTCCGTGGTTAAGAGCACTTCCTGCTCTTGCAGAGGAGCAGAATTTAGCTCTCAGCACCCACGTTGGACAGCTCACAACCACCTGTAGCTCCAAGGGATCTAATGTCTTTTTCCGCCTTCTGTGGGCATCTGCACACATTTACTCATAGTGCCCACGTGCGAGCATGTGTGCACGCATACGCACACAAACACACAAAATAAAAATAAATTTAAAAGTGGGGAGGTTGGGTTTAGAGGCTCTACAGGACTCATCACGAAACCCCAAGGGTCTTGAACATTAGAGGCGACATTAAGAAGAAAGGGGGACTTGGGATGAGGTCTGGTGCTATTATGTTTGCCCACCCTGCCTGCATGAGGCCTCGGGTTCAATCCTCAGCACCAGAAATAATACAAAACATAGTCATCGGGGAAGACAGAGAGGGAAAAAACAGAGAGGGAAGACCCCAACCTTATGAAGAGATTAGACCAGAGAGAACTCTCACTTGCCCACCCGCCTCTGTGTGGGACACCACATGAGTTCACCCTCTCCAGAGGATTGGGTAGCCAAGGTGTCATGTAGAAAGCAGACACCAGACTCCAACTGGCTTAGGACACGTCAGTACCACACTCTTCAACATCAGAACCCTGAGAAAACAAATTTGTTTGTCAATGACCAGTCTCAAGTATTCTACGGCAGCAGTATGAACACAGATGACAGGCAATAACGTCCCCACCCCACAGCCATACCAACATCTAACTGCGTATACCAAGTATTCTACACACTGCCCCGGTGTCTCGTGATCCCTTAATAAATATATGTGCTCTTCCTTGTTTGCTGTTGCAATCATAAAACAATAATCAAAACTGACTTGGGAAGGAAAGAGTTCATTACATCTCACAGGTTAGAGTCCTTCATGACTGGAAGCCATGGCAGGAACCCAGAGGCAGGAACTGAGGCATAGACCACAGGGAAAAGTCACTCACTGCCTCCTCCCTCTGGTTGGCTCAGCTTCCTTTCTTACTCAGCCCATGCCTAAGGAATGCTACTGCCCTCAGTGGACTGGCTCTCTACAGCAATCGGCAATCAAGAAGATGCTTGCCATCCGATGGAGGCAATTCTTCAGTTGAATTTTCCACTTCCAAAATGCCTCTAGTCTGTGTCGGGCTGACGATGAAAACCAATGAGTGTGTTAAGAGTATTGACACTGGCTTACTTTCTAACGAGACATATAAGATTCCTATAGCCCTCCTTTAGACAATGCTCACTCACTAGTTGGTGAGCACCGGAGGTGGAGGATGGAAAGAAGTCAACACGAGGACTCTGCCCCGCACAGAAGAGTCTCTGTTTCATATTCTTGTACTTACAATGTCCTGTGCAAGCGTGAGGGTGCCAGATGGTGCCCACTTCAGTGGGTGAACGGGAGTCTCCGATCAGAGGCAATGCATAAATGCATGACAGTTCGAGACTCCAGCAGGCTTTATGAGCTAGCCAACTCTCATCTCTAAGGGGTAAGTGTCAATTTGACATCTATATAACCTGGACCAAGTTTCAAAAGCTAGACAGAGTGGCTGACTTTTAACCACATGTTCAGCAAATGATTGAGGTTTGTTGTAATCTCCATCCTCTGGTGTCCTCCTTCTGGGATGCATTCGGTGATACCAATGCACCACTGTTGATATAATTAACATTTATCTGCCACATGAAGAGAGCTGGGTCTTGTGCAGATGGGTTCATAATCAGCATGGAGATTCAGTCAAATCCTAGAGAGTAAAATCAACAAAGCCAGCTATTTTTCTTTCTCTATCTTCTGCTCTAAGACAACCCTACACTAAACATGCTGTGCACATTTAAAGGCAGCCTCCTCCTAAACAGACATGACTGTCCTTCCACCTAAACTTGGTGTGGTGAAGTCCATGGTGCATAGCAGTGACTGTCAACTTGACAGGGTGCACAGTCACCATGGAAAGAAACTTCAGACACGCCGGTGAGGGTGGTTTTTGACTGGGTTAACTCGGGAGAGATTTGCCTTAAATGTGGGTGGCTCTGCTCCATAGACTGGAGTCTGGGATCGAAGGAGAAAGTGAGTATTCTCTCTCTCTCTCTTTACTGACTGTAGATGTAACACGGCCAGCAGCTTCACTGGCTCCGTGCCTTTGCTGCCAGGATGGACTCTCTCCTCAAGCTGTGAGATATAATGAACCCTTTGTTTCCTAAGTCGCCTTTGTCACAGCCATGAGAAACATAACAGATACAGCTTCCAATTACGTGTTTCATGACATCATTATACCTCAAAATGGCTTTCAAGGCTTATCAGGATTAGACTCTCACCTTTTGCTCTGCTTTCAGTCTCCAAAGTCCAATCCCCTCCCCCACAGACCATCTTACCCAGGAGAACCCACCGAGTTTGTTTGCATTTCAGGATCTTGGCCCTTGCAATGTTCCCCCTCTGCCTTGAAGACTTCCCCTGGAACCAAACAGCATTCATGTCTCAGCCAAATGTCCCAAGCTCAGGGTCCTTGCCCAACAGCCCCCTTTTTCTTTAAACGAATATGATACTAGTCAGAGGTGTGCTGGGACTCAGTTTGCACCATAAGAAGCTCTTCCCAACTCCTAACCATAGTGATAGTTTGAAGTCAACCACAGTGGGAGGATCTATACCAAAGACATCTACACCAAAGCAAACACTACAAAGTGTGGCTACTGCATCCCAAACAGCCAGTGATTGAACATTTTCCTGCAGAAAACTATGCCAGAAAACTATGTATGTGTCTAACACATTACAAAAACGGGGTCTTAAACACCGCTTTGTCAATATTCTTAGCATTATTATCATTAGTGTGCCAACTAAAGAAAGCCAACATGGTGTCCAAACTATCCCTTAATACAGCCCTAACACCTGGATACGGGTATCAGAGAACTCATTAATTCAGCATTTCTTCTCCCTCTTACTCTGCCCTCTGTTTCAGATTTTTAGTGTCCAATTGAAGATCATCTATGATTACAAAATTTCAAGCTAGAATTTTCTAGACACTAAGGCTTCGAGAATAATCAAACCTGAGAAAGGATCTGTGCCATGTAGTCACCTATTCTGATCTGGAATAACTATTTGAGGCACCATTCATGGCTTTCCTTCCACTATGACAGCATTAAAAGCTGTGGCAAGTTCACCTTGTGTCCTTCCATTGTCCAGCTCTGAGGAGATGTCTGCCCTCAACCTGATGGTGCTTACCATGAAATCCCTTTGTTGTGTGTGCAGGTCCATCTGACTCCATCCGTCTTACTGTGATTTGGTCCTGGGTTAATTGCACCCTGTCACCAGCCATGACTGACACTGTGCTTTCTCCCCGCTAAGTCCACCATGGAAGCAGATTTTTGAAGACCTAAATTCTTGAGATGTTTTAACAGAGGGTTGAATGGGACCCAGAATGTTTGTGTTTCCTCTGTGGCCCATGGGATCAGTAAGTCACCAAAAGGAAGAAGACAGAGGGAAGGTGACTGTGACAAGGTTAAGGTCAATCCTAGAGAAGGTTGACAAACAGCATCTAATGGTTTAGAAGGAGAGAGAAGAGCAATTAGCAATCATTGTGATTGATTATCCAACCATGCTGAATAATGTCAACGGAAAAGCCCTTTAACACAAGCATGACAGGCCTTGTATGTAGAAACAAAATCCAACCCCCAAAGCCCACAGAAACTAATTGAGGAAAGAAGAGAAGGCACAATAAAATAGGCAAGGGTACAGGCAAAACTAAGGCCTCATGCTGTCTGCCAGAAGGGGCAAGACACACTCAGCTCTGGACAATTTTTACCTCCCTAGGATCGATGTGGGAACCCTAGGAAAGGAACATGGCTCAAAAATTCTGAGAAAGAGTCTTGAGTTTAAAGAATAGCCATGCCCACTGATGCATGCTGAGCCCCATTCCTAAGGAATAGAGCCATGCTGTATACTGAGCCCCACTATTAAGGAACAGAGGCCAAGCTGCATGCTGAGTCCGACTCCGAAGGAACAGAGGCCATACTGCACGCTGAGCCCCACTCCTAGGGAGCAGAGGACTTCCATGCCATGCAGGCCTCCCCTTGCAGGGTCAGTCAAGTCCTGGGCTCTCCAAAGCAGGGAAGGAATTCATTCTCCCAGCAGAATGCAAAGTCACCCCAGGCTGAACGCTGCCTTCCAACCTCTGCTTCCTCAGCTCCAGCCTCTACCTCTTCATGTCCCAGAAGTGTCCCCTTTACCCCCCCACCAGCTGAGTACCCTTCAGATGACTTTCCGTTTTCCAAATTTTAAGCTTGGAAAATTTTGCTTTTGGCCCTACCACACACAAGCTGCTGCAAAATGCTAAATGAGGCATTTAAACCGACTTGTTGAAATTCAACCAGGCAAATCCAAAGCTTCACTCCCTTCTTTGTATGGCAGGGGAAATATATCAGAGAGAACAAAAACCTCCATGGTGCCCGATAGATTACCTGCCACATCAGAATCAGCCGCGTGTGCATGTGCACCCGGGCCTATGCCCATGTCCCGCAGTCAACACAGTGCTGGTCCATAGTACTGGTGTTGACACCATATGTGGGGCTCATGACTCAAGAAATCAACTGAATGCAACTGAGTGGATGGGCCCCTCTAGAGCTGCCGCTTAGAAACTGCATGGCCTCTCTCCATCCCTTGTAATTCTTGGGAGGCTCCAGGGGGCTAGGCTGCCCTTTGGTGAGGTGCAGGCTGGGAATCTCCATCTGATGTGTCAGGGAAAGAGCCCAGAGTAAGAGCAAGATAAGGATTCTTTCCACAGCTGGTTGGCTTTAACGGTGTCACCGGCTACTACCAGTGTGCCCTGTTTCAGTGAGCATCTGGTATTAGCTGGATATTTGTGCTCCACCCCAAATGTTATATGTTGAAATCCTCAGCCCGTGCCTCGATGATTTTAAGAAGTAGGATCTTGAGACCTGCACACGTTACTTTTGCAACCCTGTGACCAAAAGACTTGACAGCAACAACTTATGGGAGAGGGAGGAGTATTTCAGATTCATAAGGTCATGACGGGGGAGGCCTCACAAATGGTACTGTAGGAAGAGGAGAGAAAGATAGCTCATCTTTCCCCTGAAATGTGAGGACAAGCACACTGCAGTCCGTAAGCAGGCAGAGGCCCTCTCCAGAACCTGGCCATGCCAGCACACTGACCTCAGACTTCTAGACTCCAGAGCCAGGAGAAATAAATTGCTATTGTTTCCAAGACAGCCAGGCTGTGGTACTGTCTGCAACCGCGAGAATGGGCCAACGTCGTGTTCTCTCAAAGAGCTGGGAAGAGAAGCCTAAGCACTCACGGGTGTGAAGATGGGGATGAGCCCACCAGCATGAGTGTCCCTTTCAAAGGTAGGTGACCTAAGCCATCTCTGACAGGCTGTAGTTTCAGGGTTACATTCTGGGGACCACAGGGGTGGTGGCTCTGAGGGAGGATGACGGGGACAAGAAAGAACCTATAAGCGGAAGTCAGAGTGCTTGGAAATAGACAGAAACCCTGGCTAGTTCATGAGGCCCCAAACAGGGTGACAGCGTGACAATCACCACAAAGCCAGACACACGCCCTCGCTTCAGATGAGATACACAATGGCGGAGCTGGGAAAAGAGGGAGCAAGATCAGACCCCACAGTTGCATCAGGCAAAGACAACAGTGACAAGTTGAGTAAGCCACAAAGAGCTACAGATCAAGTCCACCCTCCCCATCTCACCCCAGAATCCTGGCCACACACCCAGAGTGAATGGCCTTGTGGGAAATGTAGCTCAACCATGTTCAGAGCCAGCACCTTCCTCAAGGAAAGCGCACCTTCTGGCCAGGAGCCCTCCAGTGCTCCCTTGATGCTATACTGGGCTCCTCCTGCAAGACATCTCAGTTAACCCTTGGGTACATGGTCCTGTAAATGGGTAAAGTGAGGCAGAGACAGAGAGAGACAGAGAGAGAACAAGGGAGGAAGAGGGAGGGAGGGAGGGAGGGAGGGAGGAGACACACAAGTGACCCTAATCTTACCAAGTGAAAGAGATGAGTTCGCTATTACTGTTGTTCTGAGGTCTTGTATGCAGCCCAGGCTGCCCTTAAACTCTTCACCCTCCATCTCAGCCACCCAGTAAGATCACAGTTCTGTGTCACCACGCCCAGCTATGCAATTTTTATTTTTTGCTCTTGCCTCCATATGTGCATTGCACCCACACGCTTTATTTTTTTAAAGGTTACAATAAACCCATTAAGGTGGAGTTTCACTCCCAGCCTTCCTTTTATGCAAAGGACAATTTTGGTGGTGAACAAACTGAAAGATGTTGAGGGAAGAGCTGAAACTGAGCCCGCTCGTTCTGAGCCCAAAACCCACTCTCTTCCTACGCTGAGCAGAACCCTCCAGCCATCCTTGGAGTGCCATTTGTAAAGCCGTGTTTCAAGTCTGAGCATCTCTCTCCGTAAATACAGCGGGATCTACATATCTGGAACGCTAGCTCTTCGTATCCATTACAGCCGATTCAGCGCATAACACAGGCTCTCTGTCTAACGCTTCAGGCTGCTCTCCTTCCAGGTTTGAGTTATTCATTTCTCCCAGCCTCCATTAACCGAGTTTGGGGAGGAAAGCTAGCTGCCACATAAGTCTTGATGAGAATAAAGTCTCTTTATTGCTGTTATTATTCCCTTAATGGTCTGTGCAGTACCGTACACATAACTTTTTAGTCCTTCATAAAATTCCGTTGATAAACATTTGACAACTTGTTACCAATTTCAAAACTTTCACTTGAAGAAGCAGATCAACGCGGCGCCACTGGCATCCAGCAGTGGGCTCCAGAGGCGGCCACAGTGGCTTCCTGTGAGGCCGTGAGGAATTCTGCAGCCTTTCTCAAAACCTAATTTATGGCATGAGCCCTGATGAACGATCAAGACTCAGTATTCGCCATTATAAGAAACAGACCAACCAACGCATAATTTTCAGGGAAGCTGGTTTTAACAGCCCTATTAGTTTTACAGTTTCGACTTTCGCAAGCTTCCATTTGTTATGTTTACCTTATTTGCTGGGAGGACGTGGAGTTTTCTTCCTGGGATCGTACAGTCTACTTCTAAGTGTTTGCTGAGAAAGATGATGAGTGGGGCTTGAAGTTCAGGAAATTTAAATGCTGTAGGTAAACAAAGAAAGCCATGGGTGTCAATGCCTGAAAACGTACAGAAACACACACACACATGCAAACGCACACACACACACACACACACACATGTTCTGTTAATTAAAACGAATAGCCTGGCAATGGCGGATGTCTGTGGATCAACTAGACAATGGTTTTAGGATAAACCAGATCCTGGCTCCCAAATTCACACTTTCAGTTTTGTCTTCCAAGGGACAGTTAAGCTGCAGCTGGAAGAACACTGAAGTTGGACAGTATATCTGACATGGGGCCACGCTGGTTCAAATCCACAGGTTTAGGATTAGGCTTTTGTGTGTGCCAAAAATAGTTTAACACACATCTCATCGTGCATCGTTCCTCCTCCATGCGGCATGGGGCACCTCATTGTGCCTCGGTCCTCTTTCACACGGCATGAGCTTTTGAGATACTTGGGACAGGAGTTGTCAAAACACAGCCTGCAGACCCAATCCAGATCATGGCCTGTGTCCGGATGACTCTAAGAATGGTTTCTGCATCATTCAAAGAATAAGAGTGATTCCTACCTGCACAGAAAGGCATGCAACCATGGTTGTGTGTTCATTGTTGCCTGTGGCTGTTTTCATGGCAGGGTCCAAGGTCAGGTGGTATGAGAGCAAATGAAGTCTCTTTATAGCTATTAATATTCCTATTAGTTACTGTGCAGTGCCCCTGCACATTACTTTGGGGTCCTTCATAAAATCCCATTGATAAACCTTTGACAGTTGCAAAGCTTACAGCAGCCGGCACTGACCTCTTATATGCCAAATTCTGTAAACAGAAGGAAGGAGAAAAGTAGGGGACAGGGAGGAGGAAATGAAGGAAAGAGAGGAAGGAGAAAGTAGAAGGGAAAAGGAGGAGTGGGTGGAGGTGAGGAACTGGAATAAGGCCCTTCCTGAAGGACAGTTGAAAATATGTCAAACTATTGTCAGAACCCATGCTGCAAAGTAAGACGGGGCAGAGGGGACTATTACCTTGTAAGGGTAACGGGGACTGCTATTTTACAGAGGGGACTACTACCTTACAGAGGTGGCCAAGTCTTCCTTGACCTAAGTTCTGAAGGCTCTAGAAGTGGGAGAAGCTATCCTGTGCGTAGGTGGAAGTATGGGGAGGAAGAAGCTGCAATGACTCTGTGAAGATGTGTGGCTGACCAGGTGTAAGAGGACACAGTGGAAGATGTCACTGTAGAGGAACCTGTGGTCACAGAACACAACCATGCTGTGCTTGGGTGTTCCCTCTGGTAGAAAGGCAAACCATCCAAAGACCCTAGAAGAGGGATGCCTGTAGACAGAAGTTTCTGTCCCTCCCAGTCCCACAGCCATTTAGTTCCAAATAAGCCCACAGAAGCTTATATTAATTATAATTATAATTTGGCCTATTGATCAGGCTTACTACTAACTAGCTCTTCTGACTTAAATTCACTCATAATTATTGCCTATGTTTAGTCAAGTGGCTTGGTACCTTTTTTCATTAAAGCATTCTCATCTTGCTTCTTCTGCATCTGGCTGGTGACTGACTCTCTGCCTTTCCCCTTCCCAGAATTCTCCTAGTCTGGTTGCCCTGCCTATATTTCCTGCCTGGCTACCGCCCAGTCAATGTTTTATTAAACCAATATGAGTGACAAATCTTTATAGAGTACAAGAACATTATCCCACAGCAGCTGTCAATAGAGAATGGAGCGGACTGGAAGCAGGAGGCCGGTAAAAGTTTGGCACTGAAACTCAGGTGGCTTGAACAAGGGTGGGGCAGTGAAGGATGCCAGCCTGTGAGGGAGCTACGGACGGGAAAGGGAAAAATAGGAACTAGAGAAGCTGGTCCCATGTAGGATCTGGAGGCCTGACATGTACCTCTGGGAACATCTAGCATGACCCACTAGGTGAGCTCTACATATGTCATTTCCTGGAACAACACTGCTGGGATGCAGAGAAGCAAGGGTGCTAATAGTATCAACCTCTCAGAGCACTCAACTCCTCTTCAGAGGACTCATACTACACAGAGCAACAAGAACTTGGATGCTGTGGGACAATGCTCTGTACCCTGTCACTTGTATTGTAAATAAACACTGATTGGCCAGTAGCCAGGCAGGAAGTAGAGGTGGGGTGACCAGGCAGGAAGTAGAGGTGGGGCAATGAGAACAGGAGAATTCTGGGAAGAGGAAAGGCTCAGTCTGCAGTCATCACCCAGACGCAGAGGACACAAGATGTGACTGCCTTGACGGAAAAGGTACCAAGCCATGTGGCTAACACAGATAAGAATAATGGGTTAATGTAAGATGTAAGAATTAATTAATAAGCCTGAGCTACTAGGCCAACCAGTTTATGATTAATGTAGACCTCAGAGAAGGAAAAAATCAGAAGCAACCTCCAAAAGGTGCCCCTGAGATTTCAGAAGTGGAACCATCTTGACACCAAGTATGTTCGTTCAGATGGTCCTTGGGAATGAAGTAGAAAGCAAACATTTGAGAATGTAAAACTGCTGGAGACCATTTGCCAGCCCAGGGTGAAATAAAAACACATTTTCTTGTATATAATTTTTAAAAACTCCAACTTCAAAAAGCTCCAACTTCAGAATAAAAACCCACAGACTTGTAACAGGTTCCAAAATCTCAGGACTTAGGAGGCTGAGGCAGGAAGATCAAGAGTTCTAGATCATCTTGAGTTTCCCTTGAAAAAAATAATAAAGGAAGGAAGGAGAGAGGAAAGAAAGAGAAAGATGGAAGGAAAGGAAGAAAGAAAGGAAGGAAAAGGAACTTAATCACTACTGCACTAGAAAACCAAATAAAAGATTTGGATGCCCAAATAGCTGTGTGAAACCCCCAGAATGCAACAGCTTTGAATGTGTAAGCCAGATGGGTGACCCAAATGCCAGGTTGTTCCTGCCTCTGGGGACAGACATGGTTTTTTAAAAGGAAAAATTAAAACCTCTTGGTGAGCTTCCAAATAAAACAGAGCAGAGTTCCCCAGTTTGCACAAGGAGCATTCAGATCATACAAAGGACACTCTGAGCTATTTATAAGATAGAATTTGTTTCTAGGTCCAGATTCTTATAACCCAAGTTTTTTGGTGACCTCTGTGATGGGATGCTAGGAAATTGTGTGGGTTGAGAACAATCACTCACTGTCTGGGACGAGCCCTTACATGGCAGGATGTGGAACAAGCCTGGCTCACTGGCTGATTCTAAGTACATGCCAAAGGTCTGTTCAGACTAGGAGGGTAAAAAGAACACTGTGATCCAACAGCCACAGTGTCTCCAAGTGAGAAGGGGACAAAGAGCTTGGAGGTGGGACCAATGGTATCTCAGTAAGGACTGAAACCCACCTCTGATTTATAAAATTGCCTGTTGCCTGTCATGTTAATGCTGCCATCATGGCTAATTTTGAACTACCAATATGATGCTACAGGAGGCAGAAGGTGGGAAGGGATGTGCTGGAATGGCTCTCCAGAGCCTACAGGCTCCAGCAAAGCCTCCACTGAACAGATTTTCACATGAGATAATACAACCAATGAGTGAGGATCCCATCAGCCAAACCCCCTGCCCAAGCACACAAGGCATCCAGGGATAAAACTTTCCCTGAATGGAGAGCTGACTCTAGGGGTTCTACTAGAAAGAATGTGTTGTTGTTGCTGCTGCTGTTATTAAATGGTTAAGGGTTTAGTGGGAAACAGAATTCTAGGGAGGAAACAATGGGTGTTCTGGAGAAAAGGTAACAGAGGGAGGCCAGGCAAGGAAATCTACCCACAGGAACATTCTGGGTGTGACCAGTGTGGCAGAGAGATTCTGTCCATTCCAGTTCAAATCTGATAACCGTGAGGAGGCAGCATTTCGGGAAGCTCATCTTGCATGCACTCATCAAATTATTCTAACTTAGCTGCCGTTGCTGCCCCAAAAACACATTACCACAGCGCAGCACTGAGGAAGATTTTGCACACACAGCAAACATGGCGAATTTTGCCACTTCATTGACTTTGTAAAACTGAAAAGATCCCGCCGCCCCCTTTGTCTTGTATTGTTTCCCTAATTGCATCATTAGCAGAAAGGTCATTTGACCAAGATGGAGGAGATAATAAGTACTTTTTCTATATTTTAAGTGGAAATGCAAGTTAATATGGAAAAATATGCCCATGCCTCTGGGTTGCAGAATGCACAGAAGATAAGGCAGCTCCAGGGATGGCAGAGATTTTAAGGGGTGTGGAGAGGTATGGATGTGTGTGTGTCTACTTTGTGTGTGGGTACCCATGGAAGCCAGGAAAAGACGTCAGATCCACTGGAGTTGGAGTTACAGACAGTTGTAAGCTGCCCAGTGTGTGTACCAGTAGCTAAACCCAGGTCCTGTGAAAGAGTAGCAAGGGCTCTTAGCCTCTGAGCTATCTTTCTCCATCTTCAAGAGAATCATCTCAGAACATCAAAAGGAGTATCTTCTTCCAGATACAACCATAAAGATGATATGCCCAGGCTTGGTTTCTGGTTCTTCGTAATGGAGACATTCTGATGAAGTCACCAGGTTGAATGAAGAAAATTCTCAACACAGGAGGAAGACCTGAAGGGGAATGGTGGATAAAGGACACCAGACAAAACTGGATGCCAGAGAAGTGGAACCCTTGAACTTTAGCGAGAGCTGGGTGGTTTCAGAGTAGTATCAGCAGACAGACACCAGCAACAGGTGGGGTGTTGAGCCCCTTGAGAGGGACACACCCAGCCAACTAATGTATCCTGTGACCTTCTGAAACTTCAGCCTGAAGCATGCGCTATGTGAGCAAAGAATAAAATGGGATACAAAAAAATCTCTCTGGTCCTGAAAACTTTCTGCCTGTAGTCCTATTGATGAGTACCCAGGGGTTGCCTGGACTTTGTGCCAGTGCAAGCAATGGCTGTTCTTGTCTCTAGAAATGTGGCTCAAGCAGTGCCAGGGAGCTGAGATCAAGTAGGGACTCAGCATGACAGGCCATTCATCAGGAAGCAAGTGAGGAAGACCTAGCAGCTGGGTGCCCAGAGCCAAGGCCGTTATTCAGTCACGGAAGCGTGAGTGAGAACTGCCATTCCATTCCCAGTACCAACGTCAGAAAGAAAACATCTGCTTGTGATTTGCACACTTGCAATCCCAGTACTGGGGAGCGAGAGGTGACATCCCGGGTCTTGCTACCTGATGGATTCCAGGCCAGTGAGAGACTCTGTGTCCCAAGACCGAAGTGGACACAATCTGATGAACAACCCCCAAGATTGTCTTCCAGCTCTCTCTCTCACACACACACCACAGGTACATGTGTATGCACACACACAAGAGTTTGTATGTTGAGAATAGTTGCTCGAGTCAGAAGCGGCTTGATTTTGGGAACTTCACCCCACCTGGGGTGCGATGCTGGGAAAAGCACTGAAGCTCCCTGAGCCTGAGTTTCCTGGCCCTTTAAATGGGAATTAACAGTGTCTACATGCTATGATTATGGGATATTTGGACAGTAGCTTGAAGGGCTTTCACAATGACCAGCTTCTGTGACATCTGCATTAAATATTGGCTGCTAAAAACAGTAACGTTGTGACCAAGAACGCCAACTATTTAGGCCATGGATGAACCAAATCTAAAGTAATAGCTGTGAAGAAGAGCTTCAAACCCGAGGTCCACGGCAATTCTCATCACTTATTGGTGCAGGTGAACCCTGGTTCAAGGGAGCACTTGCTGAACCCCTAGGGCTAGGGTAAGCCCCAAACTGAAGAGACTGAAGTCTCGGGGGTCTCGTGCCTTGTGCTTCAGTGAGGAGAGGCCGCAGTGAGCTGAAATTAAGATTGAGACAGCTCACCTCCACATGCAGTATCTGCACCAGCAAGAGCATCCCCTCCTGCTGGGATTGGTGGCTTACTGTGACAGCTTCACTGGGTTGAAAAGAACTGGTAAAGATTGCTTCCACTGTGTCTGTGAGGCTGTTTCCAGCAGGGTGAGTGATGCCATTCTTCCCCAGTGCTGACATCAGAGCCCCTGGTTATAGCTGCTACTGACTCTGGCTCAACCCCACCTTCCAGAGCAGTGGTTCATCAACCTTCCTAACGCTGCAACCCTTTAATTTAGTTCCCTATGTTGTGGTAACCCCCAATCATGAAAGAATTTCGTCGCTACTTCATAGCTGTATTTGCTACTGTTATGAATCATAATGTACATATCTGATACACAGGATATCTGATACTCATTACATTAGGAATCATAATGTACATATCTGATACACAGGATATATGATGTGCACAGGTTGAGAGCCACTGTTCTAGAGCCTCCAGCCCACCGTCTACCTGATTATATGGTCTGTGCACTCAGAACAATCTATTCCCTGCTGTTCTGGTCTTCAGTTTGCAGGTTTCTGACATGTGGCTTCTCAGCTTCTGCAATGGGGGAGTCAATTCCAAAAGTTTCCCACATAATCTCACCCACTCACACATAAAACACACACACACACACACACACACACACACACGCACGTCCAAACACAACACTGATGTCATCTTCCCAAAGAACCTTGACTAGCAGAGCAGAGAACATTTTAGAAATACCAGCCTTCAGGTGCCCCTGGTCCTGGTGTGTTAGACTCCTTACAGCTGGGGTAAAACATGATGATCAAAAGCACC
>LOJH01015763.1:0-23237 GCA_001685095.1 Ellobius talpinus | reverse complement strand
CCTGCTTAAGACCTATCTAGGGCCCCTGAAGGCGGGCAACAGTGACTTGGCAGTGTGTGGGACCACTGGCAGTGGGACCAGGAGTTATCCCTAATGAATAATCTGGCATTCTGGAGCCCATTTCCTATGAAGAGAAACCTTGCTCAGCCTAGAAATGACAGGAAGGGCCTTGGCCCTGCCTCAATGTGGTGATGTGACAGAATTTGTTGACTCCCCGTGGAAGACCTTACCCTCTCTGAGGAGCAAATGGGGGTGGTGTGAGGAGAAGGTGGGGGGAGCCAAAAGAGGGGAGGAAGGGAGAAAAAAAAAGAATCTTGTTAACCTCCCTTGGCTCTATTCAGCTAATGCAAACCAGTCAAAGCAACTGAAGACCTTAGATTATCTAACTAACTTGCTAATGCTTGTGGCAGGGGGTGGGAATTAAGTCCAAGATCTGGCACAGACTAGGCAATACTCTAATCCACATCTACTACTAATAACCATTTTTACAACAGCAAACAAACTAAAGCTCAGCAGGAATAAGCTACAAATACTCTCTTTATCAAGGGAGAATGAAGAAGGTTAGGTTCACACTGAGAATCAGTCCCAACTGATCTAGCATGTGTTTGTGTGATAGAGGGCAATGAAAGAAAAAATAAAACTAGAGCTTAAAGAACTGATTCAAGAATAAGGATATAGGGTGAAGTAGGATTGTTCCTTCAAGGTATCTTTTATTTGTTAATATATGTTGTATATGTCTAATATATGAAATCTTATGAATTTGGGTGTGTATAAACAGTCATTATATCATAGTTACCAGTCAGTTGAGAGGGGCTATTTTGCTCTATCAGTCATGAATGGGCAAAGAGAATTCTGAAGGGTTCTCTTTGGCACTTCTTTGTCTCTCCACATTTGACAGCAGTGAGTGACAGCAGCAGGCTAGAGCAGAGAGAGACAGGTGGCATCTTCTAGTGTTATGACTCGTTTGCAGACTTCACTTAGTGGTATCTCATGTCCTCCTCATTTCTTATACCCATCCATTACAAATTCTAGTAGATTTTACATCCCAAACATGTCTTCTCATTTGAAATAAATTGCCATTGGTCTTCTACTACACTACCTACTTCCAAAGTACTTTGCTGTTACATCAGTTCTACCTTGGTTTTCAAAATATCACCAGATCTTTGGAAAACCCAACTGCTCAGATCTAGGTAACTGAGTAATTTCAACATGTCAGACAAACTTCAGCTTCTTAGGGATAGGAATTCAGATTACTTTTGACATCACTACATTAGTTTTGGACACTACCTGTGATTTCTAGTGTTAACTACCAACTTGACAGAATCTGGAATCACCTGGGAGGTGGGCTTTTGGGCATGTTTGTGGCATCATCTTAATTGTTTTAATTTAGTTATGAAGACATGACATGCATTTTGTAGGGAAGATTATTCCTCAGGTGGTATCTAAGGCTTAATGTTGCTTTGATAAAGACACATGACCAAAGGCAACTTGGAGAGGAAAGGGCTTATTTCACTTATACTTCCAAGTAACAGTTTATTGCGAAGGGAAGTCAGGTCAGTAACCCAGGCAGGCAGGAACCTAGAGGCAGCAACTGATGCAGAGGCGAGGGAGGAGTGCTGTTTACTGGTTTACTGCTTATGGTTTGCTAAATCTGCTTTCTTAAAAAACCAGGACTATCAGAGATGACACCACCCACAATAAGCTGGGCCCTCCCACACTGAGCACTAATTAAGAAAATTTCCTACAGGCTTACCTGCAGCCTGATCTTATAGAGGCGTTTTCTCAATTGAGAGTCCCTATTTTCCAGATGACTCTAGCTTGGGTCAAGTTGACATAAAACTAGGCAGAACAGGTCGGGATCTCAAACTGTATAAAGTAGAGCCAGTGAGCTGAGCACTAGCCTGCAGGTATTCATTGCTGCTCCTGCTGCTTCAGTTTCTATCTGCCCTAACCTCCACACTCTGATAGACTGTGCACTTGAACTATGAGACAGAATAAATCCTTTCATTGTTAATTTCTGTTTTGAGAGTATTTTATTAGGTAACAGAAGAAGAAAATAAGACAGCATATATCCTGAGCCAGTAAATAGGTACTGGAAGCAAACTCCAGGCCATCTGACCCATTCTGCTAACACCATGGGCAATAGTAGTCTCTATAGTAGGAATATGAGTTATACTCAAGTTTCAGAATTTGAAGAGCTACTTGTTCTGGAAGAAAATGAAGACAAAATAAAAACAATTTAATGTATAATCTGTGTGTGTTTGTGTGTGTGCATGTGTTATTTACACATATTTGTGTTGGTGGACATGCATTACTACATAGGTATTTATGCATGTAGAGTCTAGAGGTTTATTCCAAGAGTCTTCCTCAGATTCTCCCCATATAATTTTTTAAAGGTATGGTTTTTGTACGTATGTGTGTGTGCACTCACATGAGTTTGTGTACAATACATGCATTTAGGTTCCCATGGAGGACAGAGGGCATGAGATCCCCTGGAACTAGAGCTATAGATAATGATTTGACATCCAATATGGGTTCTAGTAAGCAAATATTGGTTCTCTGCAACAGCAGAAGCACTTTTAAACTCTGAGCCTCTCTCAAGCCCCAGGCAAACTATTGTCATAATCATCTTCATCATCATCATTTTGAGATAGGATCTCTGGATGCCCTGGAACTTACTATGTAGAACAGATTGGACTCCAACATAAATAAACAGATCCACCTGTGTCTACCTCCCAAGATCTTGGATTAAAAATGTGTGTCCATACTATTATGTTGGTTTTTCATATTTGATGATGCATCACAACCAGGATGCTATCTTGGTCTTTGTCAACATCCCCCTGTACATCCAGAGGACCACATACAAGTATGAAATTATCACCAAACAGAATGAGCAGATGCATGCTCCGTGAGCCATGACTCTCACCATGTACCCATGCAGACTGATGAGAGCATCCAACTCCAGATGTGGAAGAAATATAGGAACAAGATGCAGAGGGGTGACCTCCAGATCGATGAACTTTTTAGCTCTGCCTGCCCTAAGTTCCTGTCACCTGTGGTGCCCAGCTATGACTTTGTACACCCTAATTATCATGAAGAGCCCTTCCTGCAGCAGCAGAAGGTGTGTTTTGATGAAGCGCAGCAGCAGACCACACTCCACTGTCTGCAGCTTCCTCAGCTCTATGCTCCCATGCCCATGGCCAAGCTGGCTGGCATCCTGGACCTCACAGAGCACAAGTTCTGCATCCAACTGCTTATCTTCATGCACAAGATGAAGAACCTGCTATGGACCAGTTGCATTTCTGCACTAAATGGCAAATTCCAGTCAGCCTTGGAGGAGGAATTCAGTATTAATAAGGACATGATCCATATTGCAGACACCAAGGCCACCAAACGCTGTGGGATTTTTTTTTCTTATCCAGCAGATCAACAAATTTGAAGAGCTTAACTGAACCCTGAAGAAGATGAGACAGAGGCCTGAGGGCACTCATGCATGAGTCAGGAACCTGTTATGATATTATATTGTAGATATTATAGCTTCCTTGTCACCTGACCTATGTCAGTCATCAGCTGAGTTGACACTTGTTCATATCAAGAACTGGATGCTTTAGGGAGCTCTTGGTAAAGGGTCTTTGTTGGGGGGGAAAATGTGTGCCACCACATCATATTTTTTTAGAAAAGGTTTCTTACAAAACCTGGACCTTATTGGTTTGACTAGGCTGGCAAGTCAATTTGATCCAGTCATTTCCTTGTCACTGTCCCTCCACTGGTAGTGTAACGAATGAACTCCATGCCCAGCTTTGACATGTCTGCTTAGAATCCAAATCAAGTCCTCATGCTTGCACAGCAGGCATTTTACTGACTTTTCATCTCCCTGGTCTGTGGTATCTTAGCTTAAATCTACGGCAATGTGTCTGTAATTGTGACAGTAATGTGTAGGAAGACTTTAATATCACAAAAGTGAATTGATTTGGTTATGCTATGTGGCAGTAGTTATGAGTGTATTTCCATGTGATGGTAAAGTCACAGTTTTAGTGAAATAGCTCAGTGAAACCTGAAAGGACTCTGAAAGAATAAACTTTGTTTGGCGGTTAGACAGGTAATAAATTAGCATTTAATAATTGGTCTTTTCTTCTTTATTCCATTTCAAATTAGATGAAGCATCGCATGACTGGTAAATGTTCATCTCTTAGAAGTTATGCAAAGTCACAATCTAACAAGAACAGTGTTGCATTCTTCGGGTAGATTTCATGAGTCCTCACTTTGCTCCCTGAAAGCTCTTGACACATTCAGCCTTTGCATTGTCAGTAGTGAAGGGGAATGTTGTCAGTTTCAAGGTGGCCGTCATCTTCCTAAAGTCAAAGGATGGTGGAGGTTATTGTATGCTTTGCATTCAGAGAAGCTTCTGCACTGTTTTCTCTAGTTAGGCCTTCCAAAAATAAATTTAATAAGCACTAAAATTAGCTAGCCCAAGTTTTCCAGCCATGTGGTTGCATCTTTTTATGTATTTTTAAAGTTGTTTCTTTTCATTTTTGAGGCTATAATTTAATTACATCATTTCCCTGTTTCCCCTTCCAATCTCTTTTTTTACTGTATTTATTGAGCTATATTTTTTCTCTGCTCCCCTCCCTTCCTCCCCACTCCACTCTTATCCTCTCCAATGATCCCCATTCTCCCAATCTACTCAGGAGATCTTGTCTTTTCTACTTTTCATGTGGATTAGGTCCATGTGTGTCTCTCCCAGGGTCCTCATTGTTCTCTAGGTTCTCTGCAATCATGAATTGTGGGCTGGTTTTTCTTTGCTTTTAACCATTCCTTGTTCTCTTTCAAATTCATGACTTCTTTTTTCCATTAATTGTTATCGTGTGTGTGTATGTGTGCATTCCTGAAGACATATGTACAATCTTTTCAACCCATATAATGTTACTTTTATGTGTGCTTTTGGGGCTGTTTGGCACTGAAAACCCAACTAGTGTGTTCTTCCCTGGAAAAGGCTATGTCTCCCACTCTCATCAAAGTTTAGTTTTATATTTCCTTAAAATGGTGAGTGATTTGGGACATAAGCCTTGAAATTAAGCAGCAACTAAGTTTTTGACATATATCTATTAAAAAGGTTTCCAGAAGGATATTGGAAATGAGACAGCATAATGAAGAAATGTGGTGTAACTAGTTCCTTCATCCATTAATGAGGAACAGAAGACCTAAATAATCTTTTGGAAATTTCTAAGAAATTGTACTGTAGGGGATCTCTTTAATTTCACATGCCACAAAAATGTCTTAAGTGCAGAGGCATAATTCTTAAGTCTCAAGCACTGTTTCGAAATTGTTGATAGATCTTGGTTCTGTTCACACATCAATAACACAAATGCTGACTAAATAGTCACAATTTGAAAACAAACAAACAAACAAAAAATAAAACAGTTGTCGGACCTTGAAAGTCATTCACAAATAAATGTCAACTCAATCCTAACAAAGTTTCTGAGGAGAGAAGGAATGTGCGCATGAAGTCAGGAAAATTCATGGAGAGAGAAGGAAGGCATAAACTCAGTATAAATCATTATGCATCTGTGTAAAGATAAATCTCACTAGAGAAGGGAAATAGAGTAAGTATGGATTGATGGTGAGGGATCTGGAACGGCAGGATCATGTGAGGATGGGGGCATAGGGAGTAGTTAGAGGGAATTTGGAGAGAAGCAGCTAAAATTATGGGGTATTTGAGTGGTAATATGGAAACTTAATACAGAAGAAACCTCCTAAATATTTACATATGTCAAAGTGATCTAAATAAAATCACCAAATAATAGGGAGACAGAGACCCAACTAGCCATCTCTTGTCTCCAAATGAAACTTCCAGTACCAGGAGCCCCACAGGAACAAAAAAAAGCAGCCTATTGCCAAAATTATAGTTTGCTCTCCACAAACTGATAGCAAAGATTGATAGCAAAGATCCATCGCTGAAGACAATACCTACACAACTCATTGAACATGGAGATGGCAAGCTGGTGCCTACTGGAACCTTCATCCTGTGTTCCAGGGTCTTTGTTATACAAAGGTGCTCTACATGCTGCTAAAAGAGATACATAAACACCAAGGCAGTCACAAATCCCTTTATCTACAATGGTTTTTTACCTGAAAAATATGCTAGGGCAATGGTGGCACAAAGCTTGGTGGACTAATCAACAAATAACTGATTTGACTTAAGGTCCACTCCATGAGGTAGAACCCATATCTGACACAACCCAAGAGCCTGACAGACCAGGCACCTAGAGTTAAGCTAAATAATACTGGTCTAAAAAATGGGGGAAAATATAGTGATAAAATGACTTCTAACAAAGTCAGAGCAGGTAATAACCACCCTCCACCTGCCCTCAAAACCTTGTCCTCGGTTCAGAGCCAAAAGACCCAAGACTCTGGCACTCCCTCCCACCCACCACATATCCCCACTGCCATGCCTCCATTGCCATGTCCCCCGACACCTGCATGAGCTGATAGCCACTGCCAGTTAGAAGAATAGAGAACCCATGCTGGACCAAATACCACACTAACAACCAGAAATATAACCCCCAACTCGGATGAGACTCCCTGCTGGACCAGATATCATGCTGGCCTCTAGAAATACAGACCACAAAAATGACTACAACCAAAGAGGAAGCAGAAACCAAGGAACCAAACACCCATCCAACAAAGACAAACTCAGAAATCAACATCTAGACCTATGTTCTTTCCAAACCCAGATGCCTAGATTCCAGGATAAGAACACAATCAACAAAAATCAGGACAATATAGCACCACCAGAGCCCAGCTACATATACTACTACATTTAGCAACTCATGAATATTCCAACACAGCTAAAGCACAAAAAAATGACCTTAAAAGCAACTTTAAAAAGATGATAGAGGTCCTTAAAGAAGAAATGAATAAATCCCTTCAAGAAAGCCAAGAGAAAAAACACAAACAGTGGAAGGAAATGAATAAAATTGTTCAAAACCTGAAAATGAAAATAGACACAATAAAGACAACACAAACTGTGGAAATCCTGGAAATGGAAAATCTAGATAAGTGAATAGGAACTATAGACACAAACATCACCAACAGAATATAAGACATGGAAGAGAGAATTCCAGCATAGAAGATATGATAAAAGAAATTGACATATCAGTCAATGAAAATATTAAATCTAAAAATTTCCTGACACAAAACATTCAGGAAATCTAGGACACTATGAAAAGACCAAACCTGAGAATATAGAAATAGAAGGAGAAGAATCCAAGCTCTGAGGCCCAGAAACTATTTGTAGTAAAATCATAAAAAAAACTTTCCTGACCTTAAGAAAAACATACCTATAAATGTACAAGAAGCTTACAGAACATCAAATACACTGGACCAGAAAAGAAAGTCCCTCTGTATCTTAGTTAGGGTTTCTGTTACTGTAAAGAGACATCATGACCAGAGTAATTCTTATAAGGAAAAACATTTAATTGAGGCTAGCATAAATTCAGAGGTTTAGTCCATTATCATTACAGTGGGAGG
The DNA here is from genome assembly GCA_001685095.1 of Ellobius talpinus. NCBI lineage: Eukaryota > Metazoa > Chordata > Mammalia > Rodentia > Cricetidae > Ellobius > Ellobius talpinus. The sequence goes on along the minus strand of LOJH01015763.1, from coordinate 15,707 downwards.
TATGCAGGCAGACACAGTGCTGCATACAAGAAACACATCTCAACCTCAAAGATAGACATGAATTACCTCAGAGTAAAGAGTTGGAAAAAGGAGAGTGGGAGGGAAATGGGAGGATGGGAGGAGGTGGAAATTTTTAATAAATAAAAAAATAAATAAATTTAAAAAAAATATTTTCCAAGAAAATGGACCCAAGAAGCAAGCTGGTGTATCCATTCTAATATCTAACAAAATAGATGTCCAACCAAATTTAATCAAAAAGAGATGGTAAAGAGCAATTCTTACTCATCAAAGGAAAAGTACACCGAGATGGCCTCTCAGTTCTTAACATTTATGCTCCAAATGAAAGGGCATCCATATTTGTAAAAGAAACATTTCTCAACCTTAAATCATACATCAGACCTCACACATTAATAGTGGGAGACTTCAATACCCCACTCTCACCAATGGACCGGCCATCCAGACAAAAACTAAACAGAGAAATAATGGAGCTAACAGACTCAATTAAGGACCAAGTAGACCTAACAAATATTTACAGAACCAAACACAAAAGAACCTATCTTCTTCTCAACATCTCATAGAACTTTCTGCAAAATTGACCATAGACTCAGACATAAAGCAAGTGTCAATGGATACTAAAAAATCTATATAACCCCTGTATCCTATCAGACCACCATAGATTAAAGATGAATATCAGCAAAAACACTAACAACAAAATGTCTACAAACTTGTGGAACCTGAACAGCTCTCTATTGAATGGCCTTTTTTAAAATATTTATTTCATATGTATGAGTATTTTGGTTGTGTAGCTGAGCACCATGTATATACCTCGTGCCCACACAGGCAAGTAGAGGGTGTTGGGTCCCCTGAGACTGGAGTTAGAGGTAGGTTGTGAGACACCATGCACCTGCTGAGAACTGAACTGAGATCCTTTGATATAGCAGCCAGTGTTCTTAACCACTGAACCAACTCCCTAACCATTGAAACTATCTCTCCAATCTCAAAGACAGGCATCTTTTAAAACCACTGAACATTTAAATGTAATAATGGCCTATTAGCTCTTTCAGCATACCAATGCACACTTTTAATATGATTGAGGTGATTTTAAAAAAATTATGTTAGTTGGTTATAGTTGCATTCTATTCACAAGAACATTGTGCCACATATGAACACCATGTGAACACATCATGAACACTTTCACGCAGGTCAATACTGCAAAAACTATTTGATTCTCAAGACTCTTACTGCTATTATTTGCCTGATGGGACTGTTGCAGCTACACCTGGTTTTCTTTTCTTCTTGAAGATGAAAAATAGCTGTACTATTTTGCTATTCTAATTAAATCTATGTGGTATAAGGATATGGGAAAGATTAAAAAATAGTACAAGAAAGTAATATAAAAATTGTTAAGGAAAATCTGAAATATGATAAAGAGGGCAAAAAGTAAAAAGATAATGAGAACCAAAATGGTTGAGTAAAAACAAGAAAATGTGAAAAAGTACATAAAAATAGAAAAAAATTAAATGAGAAAGGGCTCCTTTATGAATCCAGCAGAAAGTCTCCAAGCAATAATGGATATGTAGCCTGAAGTGGCCATGTCCTGTGATCACCTTGGTGAATACCCCAATTATCATCAGAGAGCCTTCATCCAGTAATTGATGGAACAGATGCAGAGAACCTCACCTAAACATTAGGCTGAGCTCAGGGAATCCTGCCGAAGAGACGGAGGAAGGGTTATAGGAGGGATCAAAGACACTACAGAAAACTCACAGAACAGCTAAGCTGACTCATAGGAACTCACAGAGTCTGAACCAACAATCAGAAAGCCTGCATGAGACCAACCTAGTCCCTTTGCATATATGTGACAGTTGTGTAGCTTGGTCTACTTGTGGGACTCCTAATCATGGGAGCAGGGGCTATCCCTAACACTCTGGCTGGCCCTTGGGAACCTATTACTCATACTGGATTGTCTCACCCAGCCTTAATACAAGGGGTGGGGGCGGCGCTTAGTTTCACTGCAACTTGATATGCCATGCTTTGCTGATACTCATGGGAGGCCTGCCCCTTTCTGAATAGAAACAGAGGAAGAGTGGATGAGGGGGGTGGAAGGAAGGTGGGGGAGGGGTTAGGAAGAGAAGAGAGAGAGGAAAATGGGGTAAGGATGTAAAATAAATTTATCTTAAAAAGAATCTAGCAGAAAGAGCTAGGGATGTATAGTGGTGGCGAATAAGAGTGTGGGTTCGGTGTTCCTCACTGGAAAGATGAAAATAAGGAGTTGTCCACATGAAGACTGCATCTTTGCTATGGCAATGCACCTCTGAAACCTCGGAACTCGAGAGACCAGAAAAAGAAGAGCCTGATTCTAACACTAACCTGGGTAGCCTGGGCTAGCAAGACCATGTCCTGAGAAGAGCTAGAAGAATCTAGATTGTGAAGTCAATTGATGAAACTCCTGCCTATTCCCACCCTTGAAGAGAGAAGAATGGAGGGAGGAGGGAGGAATACCAAAAGATCTTTCACCTATCTGTGTATGCACCACTGAGTTCAGTGCCTTTGTTCCCCAAGAACTGGGCTTCACTTCAGATTAGGCATGTCAAAAACAGGGCAAAATTCAGACCTCCACACATGAAAGATCTTGTTGCTCAGTGCTCCCTAACCTATGTAGGTGGCCTATTAGGAAAAAAGAAAAACCTCAGAAAGCAGTAACACAAAACTTACAACAGAGCCATTGGCAGGACACTTCCTTGAGATTGTTTGGGCAAAAGCAGCAGTTTATTTGTGTCTTACAAACATACAGAGCTGGCACAAAAGAACAGACACCACCTCCCTTACACCATGCTTTCCTCTGCATCACTTCTACTGAACTACGACAAGTCAGTCACTGAATCTCACAGTTCTTCAGACACAGCAACCTCCCTATCTGGGTGGTTAGACTAGTTAAGCAGACAACAAATTAATTTACATGTTTAATACAGTGCAGGAATTTTAGCAGAGTTGGATATTCACATTGATATTGTAATACATTATAAACAGTACATTTTTCAGAAATGATGAGATCACTTAACTCCCTGTCTGTTTCAACTCTTCTCTTGTTTTTCTTTCTTGCTTTTCTCTTTTTTCCTTTAAAACCAGTTGTAAATAGTTACAATCAACTTAACACCTTCAAAACACTTTAAATTGTGAAACTAAAAACTATTTACAAACAATTTAATGTGATTTTGAAGTATTTTTTGTCAGACTTGTTTCCTATTTTTAAAAAAATCCTTTTCCAATAAACATCCTATAAGTTAGATCACCATCAACTTCCAGCCACTCTGTAGGACACTTGGAAACCATGCCTCATGATATTAGAGCTCCAAGTTATAGTTCATTCCATGGCCTATGATATCAAATGTGCATCCATACAAAGGCCATCTGGCCTCCCCAAACTCCACACAGTTGCAGTTCATTCCATGTTGGTGTCACAGACTGCTGAGTAGACAGAGATGTGAGATGATCTTGTCACTGGATGGCAATGAGTGTGGGAAAGCATAAAAGAGACTGATTTCAATTTTGTACATACAGAATGAAATATATTTCCTTACAGAAAGTTGGACTTTTTCATAGTCATAAAAAGCACAGACAAGTAGTTCGGAAATACATTTTCATTGAATTTACAAACACTGTGATATCAAACACATTCTCAAAAATGGCTAAAGCACTGACACAAAACTTGACTCAAATGGTAAAATTTTCAGTAGACATCATCTCTAACTTGCATATTTAATAATTCAGCTGGACCTAAGTCACACTCATGATTCTCTAACAACTTAGATATAAAGACATCACCATCATCGAGTTAAGTCTTCCCAGAGAACGCTAGGCTCTGCTTGCTTCAAACGAGTTTGGCAAGAATTTCAGAACGTAGCGATTGGGAATGGCACGAGACATGGTTCTGTATCTTAAAAATAACAGCTCAAGACAAATTGGTCTCGAAAGACAGTGTAGCACACACTGTCCGTGCTAATTTTACAGCTTAAGTCTATTTTGTGAATGTCTGTAGATTCTGATAGGCTTGTTCTTCTTTTGTCTTAGTCTCTTTACTTAATGTGGTTGATTTCAACCTGACAATGTACAAAATTTAACGTGTTTTCTTTTCTTTTGTTTCTCTTTAAGTGGTTTAGATCTTCCTGGGAAAGAATAAGTTAAATACTTAGGTAGCCATGCCTTCTCTGAGGGGGAAAGACAACCTTGAAAATACACTCATACACTGATACAGATTTATATATATATATATGTATATATTTAAAAAAACTGTATTCCTAACTGAATATCTAGCTCAAGTTTATTTTTTTCCACTAGTCTGACAGCTTCACAAAGGTAAATAAGAGTATCTTAGGCCACACTGAGGCTTGTTATGGGCAGTGAATAATTCAAGACCATGGTTCTTATGTGAAGTTACATTTTATATGACTCACATGTGATCTCAGGGAACAAAAAAAAATCTCATTGCAACCACAGTGTTCTTCAATTCAGCCCTTTAATTAATTAATATCTCAACTTGTTTGCTGTCTTTGTAAAATGAACCTAAGTTACCTACCCCTTTTATGATGAGATTGTATCAAATAATTACAAACCAAATGGAAATGACAGCATATCTTTAATATATAGGACAACTATTTGTACATGAAATAAACTAAAAAACAGACTTGAGGATATTTCTGTAATATCTTTGGATTGAAATAAAACCTTTTCTCCCCAACCTGAAGAAACATGGGTTAATTTTCATACAAAAAGGTGTGAGTTTTCATTTTGAACTCTTAACAATTACCTGGACTTCCACTACCAAGGCAAGTGACATTATCATCTACAACACACACCTACCTGCGACTTGAGATTAAGCTGGAGTATTCATAACAGACTCGGTTGGCCCGCTTAAGACCAGACAGAGGGAAATTGAGTATCTTATGAAAATTTAGTCAACATCTCTAATAAAGGAGGAAATTATCAAGATACACATTTAGAACTGTTTTCTGGTCTACTACTTTAATCCACTTCTAACCTAAATTAATTAATTAATAATAAATAAACAAATAATAAAGTAGCTTGCTGTGCCACAAGCTTATAATCATGTATAAGAAAGAAACTTTCTTCTTGCCTAGCAAAAGCCTTTAAGCTCCGGCTCATGGCCAGGAAACTACCCATCACAGAGCATGTGCCACTTAGCAATCTGTCTCCTGGGAAAGTCACAGATCTCCTTCCAGTGCCCCCCACTGCTTCCTTCTGCTGTGGCGCCCAGGACCAACCGCCCAATCACCTCGTTTCGGGATCCCCTTTCCGAATCCAAAACTAAAAATTCAACACTTATTTCTTCAAGACTCTCACAAGGAATATCAAAGACAAACAGTTCGTTGAACACTGCATTGGGAGTGCATTTTTTAACGTGAGTCTTCTTTTTAGAGATCCTCTTCTTGGCGTGGTACAGGTTCACTTTGACATAGGGATCTGCAATGACATACAAGTGTTAAATGGTCAATGGTCTTAACAAAAAGGGGATGGAAAGAGAATGATGCATATTGCCTAATCCAGAAAGCAAGATGAAGGCAGTGTCTGAGCTTGCTGATTTTATACTCTCGGTGAGTCTGTCTCCTGGTGAGGACCGCTTTTGTTGTTGAACAGGGATTTGAAACCAGGTCATGTCCTACTCTTTAGCTTTTCTACAAGTGGTTAGCCATGTTCAGGGTTTGCTTTTAGTTTGCAAGAGTTAATCTCTCCTGTGACATTCTTACTAATATGGGTTCAGGATCATGTAACTTTCTATATCACATAATTATATTATTTTTGATTGCAGTATATACATTATTTATCCTCATGATCTCAAGTTTTAAGAACTTGTCTTCAATTTCTACAATCAAATAATAATAACAATATCACTCAGCGATTCTTTATTAAAATATACATTTATAGTTTTGAAAACGCTCTTCAAGTATTATTGTGCCCAATGTCTATAGTGTTTAAGAAATATAAAGAGGATACTCTACTAAGAAATGGAAGGATAAAGGATTTAGTTAAGATCATTTTAACCTGCAACTTGGCTCATTTTCTTCCTCATATTCTACAACAAATATTTTGTTTTTCAGTTATTCAAAACTAAAATATTATTCTTAAAGCCTATATATTATTAGAAAAATAATAAGCTCACCAAAGAATGTGAATGAGTCTTTTGAAGTTCAAAAGTTCAGAACTCTTCCTGAGCAATGTCAGACTGCATCGTTTCCTCTTCTTTTGTCATTGCTCTAAGTCATCCACTCAAATTTTCCCTCCTCCACTAACTTTGTCTCACAGACATATGACTTTCTCTGTATTGCTAGCAGAATTGACTTATAATTTTTCCCACAAAACTCAGCAATCCCAGTACTCATGATTGAGACTGACCAAACCAGAATCCAATGTTAGTTGACAATACATAAGCCAGTTATAGACGGAAGTCTGGGATTTCAGAAGCGTTCTCACCTGAAAGTCCGGACACATCAGACTTGGGCAGGTGCCGGGCTTTTAAGACAACCACGGTGAGCGTGTTTGTGCTGGACTGATAGCACAGAGAGACCAGAAGCTCGCCCCGTCCGGAAGACTTCTAAATAAAGACAAACACAGCAGATGTAGTACTCGTGTTGAGCTTTTGTGCCCTCATCACAAAACATACAGCACATGATACCTTTGTTATTTTAATGCCGTGTTCCTATTTATTTTTATTTTAGCAAGCCAGAGAGAATCTGAGAAACGCTTGGCCCTATGATGACTAAAACCATTGCCTGCCATCTTGTGGTTGTTTTAGGTACTACCTAATACTAAAATTTCCAAGGATTTGACCACACCCATGTTTTGAAGGGTATTTATAGTTATATTCCCAAGAGGATTTTTTTCTTTAGTTTTTGCTATTTAAAGATATATTTAATCTTTTAAGTTATTAATAGTAATAGAATACATAATACTGTCAACCGATATGTGTAGGATCACAAGGCTAATATTTGATTTTAGTTTAAATTCTTCATTATTGACATTATTAACATTTGAATTCAAGCCAAAGAAGACCTATTCTGCATCCAGCCACTATTATGGACCAGGATCATAGAATTCTTGTTCTACACAGCCAAAGTACTTCCTCAATCTAAGGAGAAAATCAATGAATTTAAGTATTGGAGAGAATTGGCTCAAGTTTTATAACTTGCTTTTGGACAGTAACATGGATTCCTTCATTGCAAGGTGTTTATATTTTATTTTACATTAAAGACATTAGCTAAGACAACTAAGGATGCAAAATACAAGCTTTAACTAAAACTAACAAAACAGTAACATGGGACTTGCTTATAATTAAGAACAGCTAAAGAAAAAAACATGCCAAAAAATAATTTATAGCTATATTCTTGTAGCTGAGGAAGACTACCTCAAACTAAGCAACTGTACAAAAAGGAACAGCAAAGAGAGTGGTAAAGAAAACAGCAAAGGTCCAGGGAGTTCTCTGACACTAAAGGGCCCAACCAGTTAGGTGCCTCAGACAAGCCACGCAGCCCTCTGGACCTGAACTTTTACTGTTGCCGGTGTGGAGAAGACAGGAAGATGGCTACAAAGTGTTCTAAAGATATTTTTAACTCTAAAATATGATTTTAAAAAACATAAGTAATGTGACTGTTGTTTTTCTTAAATTATAGTATTGAGAGAACAAATTACTCTAAAATGCCACTATTAGGATCAATGACACTATATATTTAAAACAGAAAAGGGTTCTGTGTGCTAAATTGATGTCATATCATTTTCTAATCACCCAAGAATTGTCAAAGAAGTACAGTAGGAAGGCAGAGTAATTCACTTCCTTTATGGAGCAGGAGAACGGACATTCATAAGTCAACATAACAGGATGACCCCTTGTTCAAAAATGATTTCATTCAAATTCCACATCCTGAGAATGAATTGGTTTAATTTTTATTTCACTTTTGATAACCTGTGGTAAGAGATGAAAACATGAATTTTAAAGCAGCAGTCTTTTGCAAAATATTTTAATAGAAAGTAAAAATGCCTTTTACATAAATCATATATAAATATTATAAAGTGTGGCCTCTTGTTTTATATCATTATGATTCTTTGAGCATTTCAGTTGTGTATTCAATTTCCTTTGCCTGCTCTGTTCTCCTGTTCTCTGTTTGCTGTCACCTACAGTAATTAAGGATAATGTGTACCAGCTCGTCATTTGAATGAAAGCACCACAGATATTTTTAAAAGCTTACACTAAAGATTCCTTATAAATACTTAAATGCTTAAATGATTACCTTAGCATTTCTCTTAATGATCTCTCTATTCATTAACATTTTTCCATCTGATAATTCAATCCCTGAAAGAGGAATCAGGACTTCTCCAATGATGTCATCTCTTGAAAACCTGTCAAAACTCAAAACGGTGAAATGCAAGGACAGCTCTTGGATGTGGGGATAAGGAATCCCATAGAATGTGAAGGTTTCATCAAACACGGGGTCCAGGGTCTTCCTCAGCACCCTGGTTTTCACTTTATGCTTCTTCTCTGGTAAGATTGTCATTTTGATGTATGGGTCAGAGGTCATGGATTGCTCATCCATGGCTGGTAAACCCTGGGCTTCCTTGATGTTCACCACAAATGCTTTCTTCTCAAAGTTGTACTCTAGAGACAAGAAGAGTGTCCCCAGCTTCTCTTGTTTCTCTTCTGAAGTGAGGGAAGTACTGGACTTCAAGCTCTCAGGGGAAACAGCCTCCTTTTCTCTCTCCGTGAAGAGCTTTGGGGTCACATTCTCTAGATCAGAAGGGCTGCCAGCTTTGAGGTTAGTTTTGGGGAAATTGCCATTGAGATCTCGCTTCTCCAAATCAAGATGCAGTGAAACTTTTGGCACAGCTGACTTATTCTTGCCTTCATTTTTGTCCTCTCCTCCAAACTTCTTCTTGCTGCTTAGGTTTTCAGGGTAGATATCAACTCCTTTGAGCACATGCACAAACTTGTACGGAGGAGTCTTGTTGGACTTAGATGATCTTCTTTGGCAGCAAATCCAAGCGAAGAGAGAGACAGTGAAGACCAGACCAAATGCACTGAAGATGCCCACGACTGTGGGAATTTCATCTGTAAAACCAAATGACCAATGACGTACATTAAATGATCAGAGTAGAAACGGAAGACTATAGGAAGAGCACAATAGAGCACTAGCTATAAGTGGAGAAGATTGAGTTACTTCCCCACAGTTCTGGGCGTGAGCAATAGTAATGTTTCCCACTAACTTGGGATCTAAACATAGCCCTGTGTGACACACAGGAGATAAATTATGATTTAAAATGCCTTACTTCAATAGATTTTTATAAATAAATGAAAGTGTATCTGGAACAAATATGGGGTTATATTTAATATTCTCATCTAACTTTGTTTTACTCAGATATCATGAGTCAATATGAGGAAGTACTATTTTTATTACTTTTCATTGACATTTTGAGGTTTTTCAAAAGCACCAATCTACTAATTATGAATATATATACACATTTATATACATATATAACCAACAAATATTGGGGAACTCTGTCCTTTTAATACATCTCTATTCACCCAGGACTCAAGCAGAAAAAAGAATACCTAAAGACAGTAATCTACACAACTAACAAATTATGGGAAAAAAACATGCTAGTCATTGGTTATTGTTACAAACCCATTAATTTTTTTATTCTAATTGTGGAATGTGATAAAGAGATAAATATCTATTAATAAGGAGAAAATAGCAAAAGAAAAACAATAGCTTGATAATAGTATATAATTGTAGCATTGTAATCCTTTTGTAAATATGAGCTTAAAATTCTTCAAGCCCTGGATTATCAAAAGCACAAAGTAATTTATGTGGGTTAAAAGAGAATAATGGTCATAAATCCATAGTCATTCCCAAAATGTGAGTGAAAAGTGAGTATAGGCAATTTAGAGTTCAATTTTGCCTTTGTCTATTTATATATGGCAAAAGGTGATAAAATTGAAAATGGCATTGTTTTCTTAACTTTGCAAACATTGAATCATTGGCATCAAGTGACATTCCAACAGTGATCGTGCATGAAACATATATCATTTCATATGTAAGCAGACTCTTCTAACAACTACTCAGTAGCTGTACTACCACATCGTACTACCACATCTAAAGAGTAAACCTTTGCATAAAGTGAATATAACATGTTGTGCATATTTAGCTCTATTTTATCCATGTTTTATTTTAAATAGTGAATACTAAACATAAACATCACAGCCCAAAAAGGGTTAACACTTTTTAAGACCAAGAAGATTAATCTTCCTTATGTCCCTTCTCCATCTTCTAAATATTCTGTCCATTTACTTCATAATCATAAAAATGAACTCAAAGGAAATCAAATGAATTAAAGGTAAGAAAAATATGTGAGGTTAAAAACTAAGGCAGCAACAAAAATTCTATAATTTATTTGTATGACTAAATTGAATAGTGTAAAAAAAAGTAAAGCTGTGAGTCTCCTAAATCAGAAAAAAAAAGTGAATGCTACCGAAGAAAAAGAGGAGGAAGAGTTAATCAGCTAAACAGTATCAGCTTCTTCCCTTCTCTTCAAATCTTTGTGCCCCCCCACACACACCCACACAATCTAATAACTCAAGGCAAGGCAGCAAACATAAGCTCAGGAACTAAGAAATGCTTCCGCCAATATAAGAAGAACAATAAACGCAGTTGAAATCAATATTTTCTAAGTAGACAGACAAGTGAGCATGAGCATACGTTCACAAAGATAGTCTCTGAAGATGCCTCATTATGAGAAAATTTCTGATTTCACATCAAGAATTTATACACACACACACATACAAATCCAATGATGAAAGGCTGAGAAAATCATTTACACGTATTTTATTATCTCTAATATTCAAAACATGGACTCATGTTCTGCTAATGTAACTACTGATACTGTACTTAGTTTTTGAGAGCAGAGATTATGCCATACTATTCATTTTAATCACAATTATGATACATCTAGAGATACTATTCAAAGATGTCTCCATCCTTTAATTAAAGAATACTTACAGATGAAAACCCTGGTCTTTTCCCATTAGAATATAATTGGACCTAGACATGTTAATTGATTTCCTAAAAGGCACGTCTAGTTTATTTACCAAAGCAGACAAGGATACCCTAGTGACAAATTTTTGGAATATGAACAGAAAAGCAATCCAGAAAGCAGGATCTCTAATCCAAGTTTTGAGCAGCTGTTACTTAACTGTACAGCACTGGACTCCAGAAAGCTCAACCAGGGACATTAAGCAGGCCAAAGCCAGTTTGATTTCAAAGTCCCTAGAACTATGCTATCACAGAATTCTGTCTGTCATTAGCAACATACTTAAGGGATACAAGAAAATATAGCCAAGAAAATTATGACAGCATAATAAAATACTCATCTCAAATCCTCAACATACAAGTTATTTTATGTCAGACTGAACTCTTATGTAATCAAAGGTGTGTGTGTCTTTCCTTAAAAGATTTACATACAAATAAGAATCATCCAGAAAATAACTGAAGCAGAGTTCTAACAACAGATGTCCTTGTCTTTCCTCCCCTCAGGCTTACAGAGCTCAGTGAACATTCGGGAACTTCTGGAAGGTGAAATCACAGAAGGCGATGTTAAGGAGAAAGATGCCGAGAAAAGGAAGTAAGCCACAATTAACCGTCTGCTGTTCTTCCTTTCAAATTAGCTACTTGAAAACATACATATTCAATATCCAGAGGAGAGGAAAACACAGCACAGCCCTGAGCCCAGCCACAGCCCCAAGTTCAGCCAACTTGCTCACCGAATTCCACGCGGCTGGTAGTGATAGGAGCCATGTTTTCTGCGTGCTCTGTCCGAGGTGCTGAAAGAACTCCAGACAGATTCACCTGGAAAGACCCTGGAACTAGGCTTCCCGAGGAAACAGCCCAATCCACGGACCGGCACCTGCAGCGGGAGGGGCTGGAGGAAGGTCCGCGCTTTCTATCGGCAATGTGCCACCCTGCCCTGTTCTTGTTTTGGCTCTTCTGAAAAGCTTGTCCCCGAGACTCCAGACGTGGCAGAAACACGAATTGACGCAATCCTGACGCTACAGGGCTGAAATCAGCACCTGCCCTCCCCCTTCTCCTTTCAGCCGCTCCTCCTCGCCCTCCTCCTAGCACCCTCCCTCCCCTCTTGAGGATTCAGCGCACACTCACCAATTATTTTAACTGTTGGGCTACTAGATATTAACTATGCTATTCTGTTAGGCTCAGAGACACGGGGAGACACGTCCTGAAACGTATCCTTGGCAATTTTTAATCCAAAATTCTCCTGATCATCTACAGACATTAAAATAAATGTGTCCTAGTTATCAGAATATCATGATTCATAAAAGAAATAAATAGTAAGGAGAGGAAAATGTCCATATCAAATATCCATTGTAAGATGCATTCTTGTTTCCTAAAATATTCTGTGAATAATTGAATGCATGCCATACTTATCACATTTTGGGGTAATCCACCAAAAATTGATATATTAAAAATAGCTATGTTCCCTCTACCATCCCTTATATTTAAACAATTTATAGTCTAAGCATTTGTTTGATGCTCCTGTTTTTCTGGTCTGTTTGCTATTTTCCTCTTAATATCTGACATTTGAACAGTTAAAATTCTTGGGAACAGTTGGAATTAATTCTGACTGTGCTAAATTTGTTCTTAGATATAACTTTTAATGTTTTGACACTGCTGATATAGTCATATTTACCGTCAAAGACCCTAGCTTCTAATAGGTTTCAGCAAACAAATTGCAAGAATTAGACCAACTACTGAAATAATATTATTACCAGGTACTTTCAAAGGAATGCTATTTTTGAAATGAAGATCTGGAAAAATATGTTATCATATTTCAATTAATTTGAATCTTAATGGTATTACTCTTTAAGACACTTAGCAGATTTATAAAGAAGAAACATAGAGCTGTGACTTGCACCTATTAACTAATGCTTCACAGATACACATAATGTTGTTTGTTCTAAAATTCAATAAACAAATGGATTTCAGTATGTGCTGTGTTGAAGTAAGATGAGACATGAGGATGTCTCAGAAAACTGCACACGAGACAGGCATCTGTGTTCTGGCAAACAGCTGCCCCGAGCATCAGCGCTGTGTCTGGGGAGACATTGGTTCCAGCCCCTCTGCATCATGGAAAATTTCCTAAGCCAGGGCCTCTTTTCTTTCCCTTTCCACCAGCTCCCACACACTTGGCACTGTGGCATTTTTTGAATAGACGGTTTTTAAAACCTCACAGGCTCGTGCTATGAAACACACAGAAACTAAGTTGCTGCCTGTAATTTTCCCATGGCAGTGTCCATGGTGGGGCCCTAAACAGTCTGATCATTTGCAGCACTTGCCTTCTCAGCCCTGTGCTTGCACCAGTGGAATCGCTCCGTGAGATGACAGTGGCGCTCATTTGTGATGCACTTCAAAGTAATCTGATTATATGATGTAAATTGTATTAAAGTATATGCTTCCCATCTAAGTTATTGTAACATATGGTTAAGCTCATTTGTTATAAACAGAAGTATATTTTGTGTATGTTATATAAAAATTAATGCCTCATTAACTATACCTTCAGATGGTAAAAGGGTATATAAAACCTGTCTAGACTCTTTAAAGAGCATTTCTCCAAAACCCAACCCATGTGAGCCTCCTTATTTCAGAGAGTTCAATAAGATAAGATGACCACATGCCCAGAGCTGATGGTATTGTAACTATTTCATTGCTTGCTTCAAAAGCAAACTGAAAATAAGTGCCATTAATCAAACTCTGAAGTTTCTTTTTTATTTGATGAATAACACTTCAGCATTTATACAACCACCAGACAAGCTTCAAGAAGCATCAGATAAAGAGTGGAATCCACAGAAAAAAAAACCTGTAAGTTTCTTATGCTTGACAATTACGCCCTACCACATTATTGCATTGTTCTTTCAGATCTAGCAAACTAGTAATCAATTTACTGACATGCCAAACTGCTTCTTGCAGTACAGACAAGGGAGGAGGGGTTGTTGCTAGGTAACCACCCTTTTACCACCCAAAACACACAACCTCAAACAATTTCAATCCTGAGAAGCAGAAGGTTCTGTCCCAGCAACTGTGTTTACTTCAGTGTTTCTTTCATTGCAAATGTCTTCACATACTATACTCAGAAATAACTAGCAAAATCCTTGAATTCGACTTAGTATTTTAAAAAACCCAGGTAAATTTAATTGATAATTCTCTGATTGATTTTTTATTCTGTTTTATTCATTCAGTTAATTTAATTTAACTTAGTATGGAATCTGATTGGCAAAGTCCATAGTTTATTATATATACTTTATGATTTTAGCATTCCCTTATTTAAAAACTGATATTTGTTGATATACTAATATATTATGTTAATCATGGGGAAACTTTAAAAGTCTGTGAAATGTTAGACTGCTCCTCAGTATGTTTGGAGGATACAAACACATTTTTCTAGTATTTGGAGTGGAACGAACATCTGGATATAGAAAATGAATTCTTGTATCAATGTTCCAAGTCAATGTAATAAAAAAGATTGACTCTGACACAAAAGGGAAGATTTTAGATTACACACATACCTGATTCTATTTATCCATTTTTGCTACCAAAGTGTCTTTATGATTTCCTGTTGGAGTTTCAAAGAGTCAACTTTTACATTAAGACCTTTGATCCATTTTTAATTGACTTTTGCACAAGATGAATGAAATGGAATTCTACCTTCATTTTTATATGTGTGAATGAACAAACAGTATTATCATTTGTTGAAGAGGTTTTTTTCCTCCAATGTATGTTCGTTTTTAGCCACTGTATTGGAACAGATGTCTATAGTTGCATAGGTATCTGTCCTATTCTCTGGGATCTTGTGCCACAAAGTTTCTGCAGCTAAAACTTCATATAAAAATCCATCTCATAATATAACTTGAGATCAACTGTTGTGATACACTTACACTTACAATTGTTATTTTTCCTCAGGATGTCTTTAGCTATACTAGATCTTTGGTGCTTTCATATTAATTAAAGAAATACTTTTTTATTCCTGTAAAAAAAAATAAGCCTGGAGGGATAGCTCAGCCCTTAAAGGATAGGCTCACAACCAAAAAAAAAAAGTTCTGATCCTGTACCAAAAGATCCATCGCAGGGATGAGTGTGTTTCTTACCAGCTGGCAGAAGCGGCGGAAAGAGAGCACAAACATTCATCAACCCCCTAAACTCTCTTGTCATTCTGCAGGGGCTTCTCTCCCCCAGCTACTTCCTTTCTCTTCCTATCCCATCCCAGCTTGCACCCAGGCTCCCCTTCCCTTCCTTGGGACCATCCCCCCAGCTCAGCCTGTATTGGGGTTGGGACAGGGTGGTGAGTGCAACAAGTAGGAGTTCCTTTATTTCACTAAGCCAGCAGGCAGCAAGCTAGCCCTTTTGTCTGCAGGTCCCAGGCCAGCAAGGAGCCCTGATCCTGTACTAGAAGATCCATCTGAGAGAATTTGAAAGAAGAGATGGGCAGGCGCCAATGCAAGAATTCCTCCAACAATCTGAAAAACAACATGATAACACCAGAACCCAGCGAAAAATCAGCAGTAAGACTTGAACATCCTAATAAAGAAGTAGAAAAAATAGACATTATAAAAGTGATAGAGTCCCTTAAACAGGATG
>LOJH01015762.1:11164-24533 GCA_001685095.1 Ellobius talpinus | reverse complement strand
TTTATTAACCAATGAAAGTAACACATAGACAGATGACCCACCTACATCAGTGAGTGGTGCACTTGAGAACACAGGGCTGCAAAATTTGCTGGCCCAGGACTGAAGGTCACACATAGTAGCTTCTGGATTGATCTTGCCCTGACTGGTAGTGTTGCCAGCAGCAAATCCCTTCTCTCTAAACATCCATTTCTTTCTGTGCAATGTCAGAACAATCTAAACAGATCCAGGTTTTGTGGAATCTCCATCTTTTTACAAATAATAACATGATTGATATAAACTGTGATTATAAGGTGGTTATTTATTGTATGGATTGAATTTTGGTGCCTTCTAAAAATAATAAAGTCCCAGTTTATAATGCACAGTATTTGGAGAAAGGCTCTAGGGACATAAGATAAAACAATAGCATACCATTGAATCTCTAATCCCATATGGTAGTGTCCTATAGAAAAAGGAGAAATACCAGCATTCTTTGAGTATGTACAACAAAGGCCACCTGAGGACTCAGAGAGAGGGTGGAGGTGTGCAACCCAGGGAGGAAGCCCTCACCAGAAAACAAGCCCAGCAGCATATCAATCATGTTTGTTTCAGCCTTCAGAGCCATAAGAAAATTAATTTCTGCTTTTTAAGCTACCTGTTCCATGGCATTTTTGTTGTGACAGTCTGAAGAGACTGACAAAGATTTAGAAAATAAACCATTAAAATAATTATTCAAAGTCGACACAGGCAGGGAGTTTGGTAGCATATCAATAAGTCAGCCCCCAGGGATAAGGATAAAGAGTAATATTTATCTCACAGGTTTGGGTAAGTATTAAGGAAGATATCACGTATCAACTGCTTAAGGTAGCACCTGGCACTTGTAAGAAATCAATCCACTTTAATTCTGATTGGACCGATAAGATATTCGTTTTCTTTAGGTACATAGTTCCCTTCAAAAATGTGAGACCAGACTTCCAGCCCTTTGAACCATTGCTAGGACACAAACAAAAGTCACACCCCAGTCATTTGGTTTTGGTAGGTGGCCAGAATTGGGTGGTGACCAAAAGGTTATTGGCAGTAAACCTTGCCAGAGTGGGGGTGCCTTTCCCCTTATGTGAACGAAGGTGAAAGAAGTAACTCCGGCCTGAAGTCTTTTCTTCAGTCCTCTTCCTTGGGTGCTTGAAGTCCCTGAAACCACTTTCCTGGGGAAAGTGTGAGTTCTACAGCTGAAACTGCTTGGTATTTCTGTTCAGCTTGTGGTACCCAGTGGGTAGTCTTCAACAAGGAGTCCTATATTTAGGCCCAAGGTCTCTTGAGAAAAGACCTGATGACCCACATCCTGACATCCACTTTGCTATTGCATTCTCAACTCTGCTTCAAGGACAGGGTTGAGTTGCTTTCTCTTTGGGATGGCATCTTCGATGATAAATTTTTTTGTGTCAATTTGATTGGATTGGGAAATGCCTAGGGGATCAGTAAAATGCATCTCTGGGTGTGTCTCTGTGGATATTTCCAGAGAAGATAAGTTAACTGAGTAAGAAAGACCTACTTTGAATTCACTGTCTTTATGAATTAAATAAATCGTGAAAAGGAGAAAGTCAACTGAGGCCGATGACATTCTGTCTCTACAGTTGCTACAGTGAGGTTTGCTCTGTTCATCGCATCCTCTCCACCACAGGAAATACTGCATCAGAGATCATGAGCTAAAGAAATCCTCCTTCCCTTAGATTATGTCATGCATTCTGTCACAGCAACTCAAAGGCCAGCTAGCACAATGTGTCTTAGCTGGTTTTGTGTGTTCTATAACAATACTTGATACTAAGTAATGTATAAAAAACAGAGGTTTGTTTATCTCATAACTTTGGAAGCTAAAATTCCAGGATTGTGTTGCCTAATCCCAGAAGGCTGGCTATGTCATAATGGATGGCATTACAGAGGAGCAGAGAGATGGAGCTGAGGAATGAAGAAAGGGAGGGACCAGACTTACTCTTTTATAACAATGTACTCTAAGTAGGATAAACCTGGTCCTAAAAGAACTACATAACTCCCTTCTGAAGGTGGTATTCCATGAGCTAATTAACTTTTAAAGGTTCCAGTATGTCAACAACCTTGCACTAGGGACAAAGCTTCCACCTCATTAACCTTTGGTGGCAAATCATACTCAAAGTATAGCAGAATCAAGTTATTTAAATGACACATTTTACATGGTATCATTAGTCAATGATGGCTTAAATATGTATATAGATTGCTTCGCATAAAATATGTAGTTTATATTCCATGAAAGACATCCCTTTTGATGTATACAGTTTGGGACTGGTGCAACAGGTCAGTTGATGATGTGTTTGACAGACAAACATGAGAAACTTGATCACCAGAACCTAGGCAAAAACAAACAAACAAACAAAAAAAACCCCAGCATGGACAGGCACACTCATAATACCATCACTGGAGAACAGAAATGAGCAAATCTATGAGGCTTGTTGACCAGCCAGTCTAGCCTAATTGGTGAGTTCCAAGCCATGTGAAAAGTCTTGCCACGAGAAAACAGTGGAGTGCAATTAAGGAGTGACATTCAAGGC
Organism: Ellobius talpinus; assembly: GCA_001685095.1. Taxonomy (NCBI): domain Eukaryota; kingdom Metazoa; phylum Chordata; class Mammalia; order Rodentia; family Cricetidae; genus Ellobius; species Ellobius talpinus. The sequence continues at coordinate 21,978 of LOJH01015762.1, read as the reverse complement.
TGACCTCCGGCCTCCAGATGTGTGTGTGTGTGTGTGTGTGTGTGTGTGTGTGTGTGAAAAAGAAATAAAGAATATAGTTTCTTTATTTCATATGAAAAAGAAATAAAGAATATAGTTTAGTAGGTATGTGCACATACATAGGCTTTTGTAACAACCATCACCATCTAATCTCAGAACCTTATATTCACCCCCCAAATAAGCCCTGTATCTATTGGCACTCATTCCTTAGGACTATTAATCTCCCTTATCAATTTGCCAATCCTGGAAAATTTATATAAATGATACCTTATACCACATGGTCTTTAATGACTAGATTATTTTACTGAGGATAATATTCTCAAGGTTTCCACATCATAGCATTGTGCTAACCTATCTTTTAATACTCAAATACTACTCTATTGCATTGACAAACTACATTAAGTTTAACTGTTGATCAGTTGATAAATATTGATTGCATTTCCACTTTGGACATTATAAATGCTGCTGTCATGCTATACATATTGAAAATTTTGTGTGGATGTATATTTTGGGTTATTTTGGGTATATGCTTAAGAGGCATTGCCAGACCAATAGGTAACCCCATGCTTTTTCCTTCCAGGGTTCCCTTGAGGAAGTGCAAAGCTGTTTTCCAAAATGGCTGCACTATTTTACAAACCCTTCAGCAATGGATGAGGCTTACAGGAAGAGTTCCTAACTTACTCTACTTCAAAATCAGTGTGTGAGCTGAATCCATGTCTCCACTTTGCTTATTTATTTCCTTTGAACTGCCCCCAGCAATTAAACAGACACTCATTTGTCTCTTCCTTTCTTTGAGAAATAATTATAATAACTTTATGTACCCAGTGAAAAATACCCAATGTTTCTTGAACCGTAGCAAACATTAATATTTAGAAGCAGTGGCTCTAGGGGCTGGTGGTGAACATTGTGAGGTCCAGCATGTGAGTGAGATTCAGCATCCAACACTGCAAAAAGTAAAACAAAATCAAGTTATATGTTAACTTGTTAACAAATCCTAATCACTTAGTGTTTAAAGTGACCCCAAGGGACTTGAATATAGTTCAGTGATGGGGTGTTCATCCGGGTTCTATCCCCAGCATTGCCCCCTAAGAAAATTCACCACAAAGCATAGGTCTTATTGTTGTCACCATTTTACAGTTGGGAAGAATCAAGAGTTGGGGAGCCTCACAAAGTCCCTCATGTTTGCACACAGCAAGGGCTTGATCCCCTGGAATCTTACCCTGCACACAAGGCTCTTCACCAGCCCCAAACCACCGTTACTCTCATGTATGCAGGCCACCCAGCTCTTCCGATGATGATTCAACACACAAGTAGCGCCAACACTTCGAGTTTGTTGGAAAGTGTGTGCTGCACTTGCTGCCAAGCAGCAAATGGAGAGAATGTGTAGGTGTGGCTCTCCTGCCATGTTGTCGTCACAAAGCTTTATTTAAGCCACCAGCTGTCATCATTTTTCTACTGATGAGATCATTCTGGGAGCCCTGCTTCTGGTTGAGGGAAGCATCGCCTGGACGTTCTGCCTTGATGTGCAGTCGGGGTGAACTTATATAACATCGCACCTCCACCCTCAGCCCACAAGAGGATTATGCAACTGCGTGTAGGATTCCTTGCAGGGTTTTCTGGAAATATGAGCCCGCAGAAAAGCCATCAAGCAGTTCTGACTAAAAAGGATTTTCCGACCTGGGCCTGTGTGTTCTGTCTCTGTGAAGTATTTTGCTTCAGAGAACTTGCCGGGTTAAAAGTCAGTGGAAAGCAAATGTCAGTAGTCAACAGATAAGTATGTCCTCCGTGATAGCTTTGTTCTGTTCCACTTTAATGCTATTCTGAAAACCAAAGCTGGATTTATCAATGTTCCATCTTATACACCTCCTTCATTGCCACAAAGTCTCCTATTTACCAACCCCTTCATTCTTGATCAAGTTAGAAAAGGAACTACATTCTAAATGTTATGTATAGTTTTTGAATATTGGCAGTGTCTTGTACCAAACCATGAGATTCTAACCTGAATGAAAAATGCTATCTTTCTAGTAAGCCGAAACTCTACGTTTACACAAAGAAGAAAGAGGGGGGATTTGTTTCTGACTTCCTGCATTCTTGAGTATTTAATATTTAACAGGGCTCCCAGACAGCACCTCCACTTTGGCCTCAGGCTAGACCAAGCATACCAAACAAAAGAAGGAGTTGGGTTGTCAAGACACATATGTCGTCAGGAGAAGCTGAGGAACCTTCTAGAAGGAGCTTATGCCCAGGGTTGACAGAGGAGGAGGATGGGGGAAGATCACAGACAGTTGGGGCTCTCAGCATCATGGGTGGGGGATGTGAAAGCTCAGACCGTGTCAAACACATTGTGATTTGCTCCAGTCTTTCCTAGTTCTAGCAAGTGTTGGGTAGATCAATATCCAGGCATCATCATCTTATGGTGCAGCTGTGGAGGGAATCCCTAGCATAGGGTTTCATCAGAGGCACCAGCATCAAGGATGATCATTGACTAAATGAGAGGCTCTTGGGAAGCCACCACTTGTGGCAGGAACACTGGTCTGTGAAGTATGGAGAAAACATCTTGGGGGAGTTTTGGAGATGTGGGTGCTTTGGATTTCCTTAAGGAGACTAGGAGAGAGGCAGAGACATTCCCCTATGGTATGCTAGTTGGGCAACATTTTTACTCAATGCCTAGGGCAGCCAAGAAAACTTCATCTGTAAAACGAACAATTTCTCCAAGAATATTTTTTAAAGGCCTTCAAGACTCTGCAGATTCATAATGACAGAAACAGTGATGGAGGGTTCCAGCCTCCTTCAGAACAACACTGCAAGGGAAGAGGGCTCTCTAACATGTGTGCATGCCTTCCCCAAAAGAGTTCACTGTGGAGTTGGCAAACCTTCAAGCACAAACAACAGGCAGAACTGAAAGTGGTTTTTTTTTTAACTGTAAAAGCAGCTATGCTTGCTAAGTCAGAAATGTCATGACTGAAATCCCTGGAGATGATGGTGTGTGTCAACAGCTGAGGGCTTCCCCTGGTGTGCATCTCATCCCTGCCTGGGTGGAATCACACTTTCCATCTTAAACAGATCTTCTGGGATTTTTAGAAAATGAAGATGCAGGCTTTGGAACCTCGGTTCAGGAAATGTCACAACCTATTACACTCAGCTTCTAATCCAGTGTTTTCCTTTGTTTCACTTCATTAAAAGACAGAGAGTTCTCATGGAGGGCATGCCAACATCAGCATGCTAGACTGCAGAAATAGCTGCTTCCCACACTTCCAGATGAAAAAGTATCCCAATGGAAGAGATCTTAAATGCAGGCAGCTCTGTGGTATTTACTCTTCAAAAGGTATTGCTTTTATTTTTCCAACTAATCACATGAACATCACAGGCCCTTTTGGCCAAAGTCAAGTTTCTTGTGAGGGTCCAGTCCCTGTTGAATGTTCCAAGCACCCTGATAGAGAAGACCCTGCTTAGTTAGCATCAGCCTCCGAGGGAGCTGCAAATCAGTGATGAAGTGATATCTCCCCATCAAGCCGTGCAGAGATGGGTGCTGGGGATCCTGTGCATCTGGGTCTTCAAAAGCCGGCTGTTGACTGATGGTACCAGGACTTCTCTGGCAGACTCCTGAAGATGCTTATGTTTATACTTCTAGGTGAACAGTTAATGTTCAAGATGTTCCCAGGATACATATTTAGCCTTCCAAAGCCAGAAGAGAAAATGAAGGGATGGGATCAATTCTTGAATTCTGGAATGGAAAGACCTAAGATCATTTCTCTGTCCATCCTCATCTCTCCTCCAACCAGGGTGTCATAAGGATTACAGCCGCTCAAAAGCACAGTCCTGATAGTGCTGTTTCTCTGAGGTCAAAGGCCCCTGATGTCCTACATCTGCACAACTAATGAAGCCATTGAAATCATGCTGAGAAGAATGAGACAGCTAATTCTCAGTGACTCCATACCTCCATTTGGGTCTTACTGCAGCTGCAGCTCTCACCTTTTAAAGAGCAGAAGGTAACAAAGCTGCTTATGGTCACCCGAGGGATAGTGATTGATTTTGTTGTCACTAGTATAAAAGTGGGATCATGACTTTGTCATTGTTGTCTAGGGACTGGGGAAGCAAGGCAATGATAGGGCCTCTGGATCAGATGCTCAGGGTCTTGAATCTGTAGGTGATAGAAGCTAGGGTACTAGAAGTAGAAGCTAACATGGAAAGGCAACAATATCAAGGATTTACTGACTACATGTCAGTCAGATTTCCATCATTGCGACAAAGTAAATAAAATAATCAACTCATGAAGTAGAATGTTTACCTGGGATTTCAGCTTCAGTCCGCTGTTATGAGGACCTCTTGTCTTGGGCATATGGCAACACAGTGTACTGCGAGAGCAAATGGCATAGGAGGCTACTCACACCATGAGAGACTGGAAAGCAAAGACAGACAAAAAAAAGCCAGAATTTCAGTGATCCCTTTAAAAGCATGCCTTGAAGGATCTACCTTCCTTCTGCTAGTCCTGAGCTCCTAAATGTTCTACCATTTTGCACAAGGGCCATGAGTTATGAGCCAAAATTCCAACACATGGCCTTTGTGGACTTTTTCACAAAATGTTACCTTAAAATTTTATACTTCATTTATTTTTAAATTGTGTGTGTTTTTTTAAAGAAACAGATTATCAGTATCTTCATTTATTTATTGATTTTCTTATTTTACATTATGGATATGGATGTTTTACCTGTGTGTATGTTTGGGTACCATGTGCCTGCAGTGCCCACAGAGCCCAGAGAGGGCATCAGATCCCCTGGGGTTGGAGTTCTAGCCACATGTGAGCAACCATGCGGGTACTAGGAAACAAACCTGGGTCCTCTAGAACAGCCAGTGCTCAGATAACTGAGCCGTCTCTTCAGCCTCTGAGGCTGAAATGGTCACAATTTGCTTGTACTTTTGTTTCACACTGGTGATTGCCAATGACACACCTTTGTAGGAACCTCACATCTTCAAGGGTCACCAGATATCATCATCCAATTTCAGGGAGGTCTGGAGTAGGGCCTCCCTAAAGCTTAGTGCAAAATGAAACAGCCCATTCCCAATATTTGAACAGGAACATTTAAGGTTCTGAAAGTAAAGCTTTTTTCTTTTCTTTTTGTTTTTCTGTATGATTTCTCTGAACTTGTCATAATGATTTCTACTTGTTCATTGTCATCCCCAGTGAAGAACATTCTGAATCTTTAAATCCTGAACATGAATTTTTCTTTTGTTCTTTCTATTGCATAATGGCACTTTTAAATGAAAAGAAAGACAGGGACAGAAGAGATGGTTCAGCAGTTAAGAGCACTGACTGCTCTTGCAGAGGCCCCACGTTCAGTTCCTAGTACCCACATGGTGGCTCTCGATTATCTGTAACCCCAGGTTCAGGGGTTCCTATGCCTCTTATGCCCTTTTCAGACTCCTTCATGTACATGGTACACGTAAATGCACATGGGCATGAACACACAAATAAAAAAATTAAAAGACAAATTGTCTTTAATTTATATTGGACCCATCAAAATGACACAGCATATATTTTGTAGCTTTCATGCTTCTTGTTCATACCAGAACTTGCTAAAACTTCAGAAAACTAACTGAACTGCTTTTTTTTCATTTCTGTCAATGATTGTATGAGGGAAGACTAAATGGAAAGGAAGCTATGAGTTGTCTTAATTTTGCCCTTTCTTTCTTTGTCAATATCTTCAGCTTTGAGTGGCATACATACTCCAGCAAATGCAATGAGCAGAAGTTCCAGAAAAGAGAAAATCTCATGATTTCAACACTGCTCAGCATGGGTTAGATATTCTCAACTAATCCAGTTACTGTGCTAGCCAAAGAAATGTGTGTGTGTGTGCATTTGTGTGTGGTGTGTTTATGTGTGTCTGTGCTTGTGTGAATGTCTGTATTTGAGAATGTGTGTGTATGTGGGTATATATATTTGTGTGTATAAGTATGTGTGTATGCATGTGTAAATGTGCTTCTGTGTGTGACTGTACTTCCCACCACACTCACCCAGAAATGGAAGAGGGCATGATAGTTCCTAATTTGTTCAGGGACATCAGAGTTGTTCTGATACCAAAACCATAGAGAGATATAACTCAGAGAGAGACAATAACCAACACAATCATGAATAAACTATACAACCATAGATGTACAATCAATAACTGAAGATTCTCTCAAAGAAAGAGAATCAATAAGAAAGAGAGAGAGGGGGAGATTTAAAATAATTGCTTGGCTTACATAATTATGGAGTCATGAAATGACCATGTACCATCTGCAAGTTGGAGGGCAGGGAAAGTCACTAACACAGTTTCAGTGCAAACCTCAACATGTGGAAAACAGAGGAGTCAATAATGTAAGTAAGTCCTTGTCTTGATCCAAAGGTTCTCCAAATCAGAAACAGAATATTGGATTCTCCAGAATAAACAAAGGAAGGGATTTGTCTTTCTCCTCCTGTTTCTATCCAAAGCCTCAGTGGATTGAATGATACCCATGTGAATTAAGGAGAGAAATCTTTACTCTCTCATCTCATTTCAATGTTAATTTCTTTCCCAAGCTCTCTCCCAGACTCTCTAAGAACACATCTTTTGGATGAAGGGATGGCTCAGCAGTTAAGAGCACTTATTGTACCCATTAAAGCTCAATTCTTCAAGCGTCTTCTTTCCCTCCAGGCCTGGCAGCTACCATTCCAGTTTCCATGAATTTGATGATGGAGTGAAAGTTAAATCATCTAGTGCTGCTCTTTTTGTGAGTGGGTCATTGCACATAGCCTAGCATCCTCCGTTTATGTGTATTGCAGCATGTGTCAGCACACCCTATTTTAAGGTGAAAAGACACCATTGTGAATATCTGCTGCATGGATTACTGCCATCACTTTGCTATTGTGAATAATCTTGTCAACATGGGTATAATTCTCATTTTAAGATCTTACTTTTAGGAGCCACCAAGCCTGATGACCTGAATTCAGTCCCAGAGCCTCACAGAGTGCAAGGAGAGAACCCACTCCTGCAAATATCTTCTCACTTCCACTCAACCACTGTGGTGCACAACTCAATCCACAAAATAAATAAATAAAATTTTAAAAGGCTGGTTCAGCTACAATTAGTAATGTGGGGGTGGGGAAACAGAGAGGAACACCTGATGCTCTTCCATAGGACCACAGTTCAGAACCCTGCACACATTGTACAATTCATTGTCATCTGTTACTCCAGCTCTAGGGAGTCTGATGGCCTCTTCTGACCTCCATGGGCACTAGCACACATATGTGCATGCATGTATGCTTGCATGCATGGCATACATACATACACATAGAAGTGAAACAACAAAAAACATATCATCGTTTGCCAGATATAAAGACAAACAGCTTACTGAAATAGTCACATAAAAGTAACAATCTAAAGCTTACCTCTTATCAACTTGGAATATATTCACATCACTCTAATTCAAGTTAAACCTCCAAATAAAGACAATTATAAAGTTATAGTTAGACCTAACACAACCCAACTGTCCCATATCCAACCAAAACTGACTAATCCCTTCCAGGAATCAACAGTAAAGACCTTGAGTAATGTTTGCTCTTCCCCTGGCAGTCTATAATGTTAGTGCTATGATGGAAAACTGACAACACTTAAATGTTGACTTACGTAAAATAAGTACATTTTCCCCTTCTTGTTACTGGAATAAGACGGGAGCAAAAGCAAAGATGCTTGCTAACTGTATGTACATAAGCATGTTCTCAAATAAATAAGGCTATTAGAATCCTCATTTCTATAACTAGTTACATTTTTACTGACAATTTTACTCTTCTATCAGCATGTAACTTTTTTCTTTACCTGGTGCAGTAGCTCAGAGTTGCATTCTTGAAGGGATGTCAGATATCCTGCCTAGATTGAGCAGTTGCAGTTTTCCATTGACCTTAATCACAGGGCATTGTAGCTCTGAGCAATGTTCTCAGAAATGGCCTGTGCTTCAGAAACATGTCTTCCACACCTCCATTGTGAAATAGCAGAACCGTTTCCCCCTTGGCAGTCCAGATCAATCACCCTAGCCAACATAGTAACTTCATTCTCAGTCTATTGACTCAGAGACACAATGAGCCCAAAGTGGCAAGGTGGCAGTGTCAACTTTGAGTTCAATGGACTCATTGTTTTGTTACCTGATGGAATAATTCTTTGATGTGGAACTAAGAACCTTAGGCCAACAGAGCATAAGTCTGTGGGAAAAGGAAACAAACTTTTGCTAGTAGGTTAATGGAGGTGATGGTGCATGGTGCCACTCCCAGTCCCACCCCTTCATCTCCGGCTCCATGAGTGTCAGCTATGAGAAAAACAACACCATAAAATAGGACGTGATTCAGAACATAAGCAGCCTTCTAAGGAACTGTGTCCAGTTTGCAAGACACGCCACAGAGCAAGTGTTATTATCCTCGGAAGCCATCCACTGTTCTGCAGATTAGCTGCTTCAGGGTGCTAAAGTTCTTATTAAAATTCCATGAGTATGACACCGATGCTTTATTTTTATGGCTGTGAAAGGAGATTTATGATCAGAGCTAATACTGTGTAGCACATCGTGTTTGATAAGGCTTTCTATAACTCTAAGGATGGCAGTTAAAAAAGGCAACGTAGGCAGAAAAGTCAAATCTAGTTTTTAGTAAGTATTTAGCAAGAATGAAATGATATTTCTCCCACTAAAGAAGTGATATAGTATCTTCAAACACTGTCAGACACTGTCTACTCACCACACAGAATAACATCATGCCAGAGAAAATGATGTGGCTGGAACTAGTTGGTCATTGCAAACCAGATGATGATGGAGGTGGCTAGGAAAAGAAGCTGACACTGGGGTCCACAGAATGGGTCACCTTATACACCTGATTGATAAAATCCTCCTTTGATGAGCACTGACATGGATGTACCAACACCTTCTAGTCCCCCATTCATGAAAAAGAAGTATAATCAGATATTTTCTCCAAATTTTGTTGCCACCATTTTTCAATCATTTTCTTACTAATTTTGTTCAGCCAAAACAATGAACTGAATTAAGCTCCTGAATATATCCAAATATCTTACCATTTTCCTTCTAAGCACACATACTGCTCTAGGGTCTTCTTATGTAGAGGGCTTCCCTCTACCACCTTGCCTTAGAGATGTGACAGAGGGGGTTGTAGTGCTGCAGACATCTACTTAAGGTAGAAATTGCATACCACAAAGAGCCATTTGCAAACAGGCTTCAGTTCTCTCTTACTCTGTCAAAGTCAAATCTATATCCCTGCTTGTAGGGAATCCCTAATAAGGTGTAGAGTGAAAGACAGAAAGCAGTGTATCCAAGTAGGACCCTGGGTATTTGTTTTACTTCTCCATAGCTTAATTATACCTTCAGAGCCTGATCATTTATGCACCACTCTGGTCGATGATGGAATATTTCTGTGAATGCCAAAATTTATAGCTCGATGATTCAGATAATAACCAGTTTACCAAGGACAGTTGCATAGGAACTTGGCAGCCCATGATCATGATTCTGTTTTCAGTAAGGCACCATAGGAGGCCAATCATTCTGTCTAAGAAGAAGATGTCTTAGGTGATGACAGGGCGTTTTTCCAAAATAATAAGGCTCTGTGTTACTATAGACAGCTCTGTGTTCAACTAGAAAGGCCTGGCAAATGTTCCAAATCCCTTCTATATCTCCAGTGACAGTTCAAGGCCATTGGATCTGTCATATCATGTGGCCGAAACATCTGATCAACTCATGGAGCAAGGACTTATGCAATACCTCTGCAAGTTCTGGAACCCATTCAAAAATAGCAACTTTTGTGTTTATCTGTTACATGGAAAGAGAGAGTAGCACGGCCGTTTGTGAGATGTGTTACCTGAACTGTTCCATGAGGCCCACTATGCAATGAGCCCCCTTTTCAATTGTAAGAAAGGATAGCTACAGAGTTGTATCCTTTGCTTTAGAATGGATGTCTCACCCTGCCATAGGAACCCCGAGTATTTGTAGAAGGCTCCTGAATTTTAATAAAATATGTCCAACCCTGGGATATGCATTATCAACACATCTAGAGTAGCTTCTTTTCCTTAATTATTAATAGAAAACCCCATGGTGCCATAGCAGGAATGTACCATGCCAAATATTATAGAGGAGAAAGGGAGATAAAGTTCCCTTAGAACTAAATGCAATAGAATTGAAGAGTTAAGAGAGAGAAAGTACACTGTTAACCTTGTCAGTTCAAACCAAATTTCTTCTGGAAGTCTTTCATAATGTATATAGAAAGAGCATTTGTCAGATCAGTAGCTCCATACCAGGAATGTGTTAATTTGTTCAAGCAATGAAATCACACCTTGTATACAAAATAAGAACCCAGAAGTAATTCTACACACATCCGGGCAACTGACTTTCAATAAAGGGTGAATTCAATACAGAAATAACACACCTTTAAACACTAGTGCTATAATAGGAAAATATTCATATTTCAAAATATTGATGTGGATTCTAATTTTTGAAATATACAAAATTTATCTCAAAATTGCATATAAAACTTTGAGTAAATAACATATAGGAAAAGTTTGTACTCTCGGCTTGGGGTAAAATTTATTAGATATAACAATAAAAATACCAATTAAAGAAAAAATACAAATTGAACTTTACCAGAATTTAAAATTCTGCTCTTGGAAGATGAAAAATATCCTCCAGAATGTAAGAAAACATTGGCGATGCACCTCTCTGTCTTTATCTCTGTCTCTATCTGTTTCTCTCTTTTTCTTACTCACACACACACACACACACACACACACACACAC
>LOJH01015761.1:6111-22906 GCA_001685095.1 Ellobius talpinus | reverse complement strand
CTGGAACTCATTTCGTAGACCAGCTGACCTCAGACTCACAGAGATCTGCCTGTCTCTGCTTCCCGAGTGCTGGGATTGAAGGCATGTGAAACCCCACCCCGACACTACCTGCCTCAACCATCTTATTTCTTGAGACAGGGTCCCTTAGTGGGACCTTGGGCTTCCTGATTAGGCTGGGCTATCTGGCCAGGAGCTCCAGGATCCTCTCACTGGTGCTGGAACTACATCCAGCTTTTACATGAGTGCTGGGAATGGAACTCAGATTCTCATGCTTTTTCGGCCGGCCTCTTACCAACTGAGCCATTTCTCTACACTCTGTGAGCTCATATTTAAATGACACCTTGGTGGTTGTGGTAACCGTGGTAGCAGAGTGTCCGATCACCCACCTGCCAAGACTATGGCGCTGCTTTCTAGGAACTAAAAGGGCAGGGTAGATGAGGGTGGGAACCACATGGGTGATGACTGAAGGCCACAGACAGTGGACGGAAGAGGTGGAAGCTAACTGGACTGGAAGTGAGAGCTTTTCATGACGGGAAGACTAAAGCCTCCCGAAGAGCCCTTGTTACCCCAGATATGTAGTCACCCTGACACCAACATCAAAGACTGGCAGCCTCGTTCCTTCTCTGTGTCTCCTTTCCGAGGAAAAGCATCCAGGCTGGCTGGAATGGGTAGCCTAGATGATCATCCCTAGTTTAGTGCCTGCATACGCTCCAGCCACATTCTTAGAAAAATGTTCCCTTTTAGATTTCACTTGTCTTACTTAGCCAGATTGGCAGGGTGGGGGTGGATAAGTCCCTATGAATACTGAACACGAATGAATGAGGAGACTCATTATCTTAAATTGGGACTGGTTTCTAAGAAAAAGAAAGGGAAAAAAGTCACCAGGCCAACAGTCTCCCCACCCCCAACCCATAGAGGGCAAGAACCACCCCCTCCAACCCTCACCCCCATAAGTACTGGCTCCACTGGGCCCCTGCAAGAGGAAGGAAACAGACGGAAGAAGGAAAGCGAGAGATTAGAGAAGTTGACAGATGGAAATAGCTTTGCAGGAGCCATGCTGTCCCAGCCTCATTCCCCCGGGAGCCTTTTGTACCACGGAATCTAGTTGCCTGAATGAAAAATGATATCATTTATTTCTTTTGTCCAAGTCAGGCTGTTTTCTGCAGACACAGAAATAACCCAACACCGCAATGCTCAACTGTTGACCAAGTGATAGAGTTATCTGTCATCTGGGCCCTTGATAATGTCCTGGGTAAACAACCCCAGGCTTGGTATTTCTGGGGCGGGGCCCTACCCCCCTCCCACACCCACGATGATGTTGCAGAAGGGCTTGAATGAGAGAAACTCTTCTGAGAAGCTGGCCAGTGCTGCTAGGCCTGAAGAGGATGACTTTGCAGATCACACCCACGCCAGTCACACGTGCAGACTGACTCTAGCCAAGATCAGTGCAGAAGTCCTGCGGCTACATATGTGCAGAGATGAGGCTCCCACTAGAGTTCACCCCATGTGTGTGCGTGCGTGCGTGTGCGTGTGTGCGTGTGTGTGCATGCATGTGTGTGTGTGCGCATATGCGTGTGTGTGTGTGTGTGTGTGTGTGTTGGTCAGAAGTCAATATCAGATTTCTTCCACAGTCACTCAACATCTTGTTTTTTGAGCAGAATTTCTCATGGAACCTGGAACTCACTGACTCCAGGGATCCACCTGTCTCCACCCCTGACCCCTAGCACTAGAGTTACGGATCTGTTTCACCGTGCCTTGTTTTTACATAGGTTCCGGCGACCTAAACTCTAGGTTGAGAGTTGATCTTTTAAATGATAGGAAGCCATGGTGGATTTTGAACAGGGATGGAAGATGGTTTTTGTATTAGAGCTGTCTTGGTCTATTTTCTGAAAATAGATACCCGAGGCTAGTAATTTATAAAGAAGTGTGGTTTTGCTCACAACTCTGGAAGTCTAAGAATATGGTGCTAGTATTTGTGTGGTATCATGCTGCGTTACGATGTGGTGAAGGTCATTACCTCACAAGCATGCACGATAACAAAGCTGCTTTCTCAATAACCCATTAATCCATTCATGAAGACTCTGTTCCCAGAATACAATTGTCTCTTAAAAGTCCCAACTTTCCAGATGTCACAATGGAGATTGGATCTCAGTGTAAGTTCTAGCAGGGACCTCAAAACCATAGAAAACATTCCTGGGGTCCTGAAGAAACCGTACATTATATAATAAAATAAAGTAAAAATGTAATAAAAACTGTTTATTGGGGGAGGTGCTCACTGCCACAAAGCAAGCATGGAAGTCAGAGGACATCTTGTGGCAATCTCTTCTCTCTCTACACTGTGTGGGTGCCAGGATCAAACTTAGGTGGGCAGGTTTGTTGGCAAGTGTCAGACACTGCCCAGCAGTTTTAAACGACCCAACATGAGGCCGAAGAGGGTGTTGGATCCTCTGGAAGCAGAGCTACAGTTGCAAGCTCTCATGTGGGTGCAAAGCGAAGCAAGGTCCTCTGCAAGGGCAGCAAGAAGTCTTAACCACGGAGCCGTCTCTCCAGCCAGTTGTTTCGTTTTGTTTTAACATAACATTTTTTACTCATTCTTTGATAATTTCATACAAATATATGATATATTTTTGATCATATCCCCCCATTCCCCTCCTCTAGAGAAAAACAGTGCAGGCAGAAAAGGGGACTGTGGGGGAGACTCAGTCAGCCCCTGTACCTCCCTCTGGCTCATCTAGATGCAGGAGGGCTGTGCACACAGGGGTTACAGGTATGCACCACCATGCCAGGCTCTAGACTCCTGAAACCACAGCTGTCCTTCTGACCACTGAACCATCTTCTTTCTTTCCTTTATTCTTAATTTTATTGATTTATTTATTTATTGAGGGAGGGTTTCACTATATAGTTCTTGATATCCTGAAACTCTCTGTGTAGATCCAGGAGGCTTTGAACCCACAGACACCCACCTGTCTGCCTCCTGAGTGCCACCACACCCAGCTTATATCTATTTTTATGAACAGGCTGGAGCTACAGAGGGAAAGAACGGCCAACACGGTGCACTTGCCCTGCAGAGCTTTGCTTCCATCCCAGCCTAGAGTTCGGAGCCATGTGGCAGAGGGAAATGGAAGGCTGTCCTGCAGCCACTGGTGACTTTCTGAAGAGATGGCACCTGAGAAGGAATTCAGGGGAAAGCATGTTCCCATGGCAATAGTCTGCCGGACACTAACAGACTTAAAGAAGCCAGACAAAAGATTTAAGAAAAACGTGTAGCCGTCTAACCAACAGTGTGCTCTTTATACTTCTCTGGGGTCATTTGGTCTTCAGCTTATAGGGCAAAGGGAACATGTAACAACAGAATCACACACACACACACACATACACACACACCTCTGATTACTGTACCAGCTTTCAGATTTTTTTTTGGGGGGTGGGGTTATGTAGGAGCATTGGTATGGATATGTGGGTATGGACACCCAAAGGAATCCATGGTGTCCTTTCTCCAGACTGGACATGCCTTTGTTGCTCGTCATTCACAGGTCCCCTTGGCACATGCACCCCAGCCCCTCCCCAAAAGGCCCTGCTCTAAATGCTACTGCTGGATGACGTGTTCTTCTTCTCAGTACTTCACAGTGAGAATCCAGTCTCACGCCTGAACCCTTCGAGGCTGTGGGGTTACTATTTCTTGTCGACTTGACACAGTTTAGAATCACCTGGGGAGGGAGTCTCCATGGCGGATTGTTTAGATTAGGTTGGTTTGTGGGCGTGTCTGTGGGAGAATGCCTTGAATACAAAAACTCAACCTAGAAGCGGACAGTACCAGTCCCATGGGTTGGGTCCTGGACTGTATAAAAGAGAAAGTAAACTTAAGTATAAGGCATGCATCTGTTCTCTCTCTGTTCCTGCCTGTGGATGTAACCAGATACTTTGAGTTCTTGTTGCCTTTACGACCCTACAGTGATGAACTGTAAGCTGGATTTGTAATCCTTATACATTCTCTCTCTCTTAAAGTAGCTGTGCCAGGGCATTTTATCACTGCAGCTGGACAAACCTAGGACAGGAGGCATCCACACCGTACCCAACCCATGCCCTGCTCATCCCCACCTCTACCAGCACTGGGCTGGGAGTCGCCTGAGGTGCCATGATCAAAAGAGTCTTGGCATTGGCGATGTCTGGCATGCAGCTGGCACTCAGTGGTTGTAGAACACAAATGTTTCTGTCCTTTGGTCTCTGACTTCTCCCCTGCCCATTCTCTCTCGCCTTGTCTCCTGCGCCTTCCTTCTTTTCAAGGCATCTATTGCTGCAGCTGTCCACTGCCAACTTCCCCTTCTTGAACAAGAAGCTCAGGCTCCCCAGATGTAGGGAAATGAGTAATCACATGAGAACGAGTAAAGTCTCAGCCTCAAAGCAGCCCCGTTGCCAGGCACACAGAGGACGCAATGTCATTCAAGGTTCCCTCCAGTACTCATGGTCCAGCTTCTTGCCTTTCCCCAGGGAGCCAGGGTCCTAATTGTGGAGATTCGTTCATTGTTTCCATTTCTCCAGCCATGACTGACACCATCTCTCCACTCCTGCCTGCTCTTCTTCTTGACTTCTGTTTCCTTGTGGTAAAGAGTCTAATGCCTGCCAAACCCCTTACAGGTAACTGTTGTGTGTGCAAGGTTTCCATATATGAAACGCCCAGCCACCCTGCCTGTTTCCTTCCCTTGGCTGTCCTGGAACTCACTTACCTAAACCAGGCTGGCCTTGAACTCACAGAGGTCCACTTGCCTCTGCCTCCCAAGTGCTGGGATTAAAGGCGTACACCACCATATTGGGCAAGAGGGGGTGTTTTTTGTGAAAGCTAAGTGAAGGGCTTTGGACTAGTCTGATTGCCAGGGGGAAGGGACTCTTGGCTTATGCTGAAGGGTGGACATGTTCAAAGTCAGGGAGGGAGCTCCCTGAACCCCAGAAAGAGGAACAAGCATTTGGAAATGGATACCTGGATCTCAGCCACTTCGAAGTAGGGAACACACATCTACTGCCTCAAACTGGAACTTTTTAAAGAGTAAAACCAGAGCTGTTAATAATTACACTGGGCCACCAGGTGTCACGGGGGGGCTACCCTGACCTACCCTCACATGCCACTAAGCATGTCATGGCAGTACTGACTAAAAGGATCTCCTCTCTGCCCCCTGTCTCTCTAGTCAGCTGTGGACCGGAGAGACCACTCAGGGGCTAAGAGCACAGTCTTGCTGCTCTCCCGGTTCAGTCCCCAGCATCCAATGGATGGTTCGCAACCATCTCTAACTCCAGTTCCAAGGAGTCTGACGCCTCTCTTCAGCATTCCTCGGGCACCAGGCGTGTAAATGGTGCACAGACCCACATTCAAGCAAAAACACTCCTGCATACAACTAAATTAAAAACAAAGCAAGAACTCTTCCGATGTCCATGAAAACATCCCAAGACCCGAGAGACCTCATTTTCCCTCAGATAGGAAACCCCAGGTGTATTCCAAGAACGGAGCAGGGCTCCAGAAGACAAGATCAGAGCATGTCGGCTGATGTCAGGGAACCTGTGGGAGAGGGCCTGCATGGCTTCCAGTAACAGCTTTCAGTGTCTGCAGCTCTGGGCCTGGTGCACACACAGGTGGGGTTTGTGGGCTCTCTGTCTTCCCTGCAATTAACTTCTACCTGCTTCAAGGAAAGTGGGGAACCTGGGGATCCTGTGGTTCCTTTGAGTTTCTGTGGCCTTGACTTCTCTCTGAGGAGGCATGGTTTGTTTTAGGATGTAAGCAGAGCCTCTTGGGGTAAGAAATGAGTGGTATGTGTGAGTGGTGGGGGTTCCTTCTGTCCCTCTGTCTGTTTGACTCTCAGACTATTAATACAAGCCACGTGTCTGGCTGCACCCCAAGCACACGTGTTCCCCTCCCAGCTCAGGCCGTTGTTTGTTCTTTCTGATCGGCGCCAGCCTCATAGACCCCATGGAGGTAGAATATAGCTTTCCATAAATAAACCCTAACCTGACCTACAATTTAGCCCTTGGGTTTTTTTTTCTTTCTCTCTTCGTGGTAATGGGATCATAGCCCAAGATGGTCTCTCCTACATCTCCCGGTCCAGAAAGCAAGCCCTAGGTGTGTTCAGGTTTGGGCATCACTTTAACTCTCTGGTCTCCCACATCCCTGGCATGTGGTGGCAATACAAGGGCATACTGAAGGATGGTGGATGAGCTCCCCTGCAGCCTCAGGCGGCTGGGCACAGACACATCACTCAGTGACGTTGTGTGAGTGGCGTCTTTGCTCAGAGGATCTACGACCCCTTCTCCTTCAGACAAACCAGCATCTCTCTTCTGTGTCCCTTCCGTAACCACTGTCCCCTGGAGTCACCTGAAAGCTAATTGTTCCTGCCTGGCTCTGAATCAGTCCAGGCTGATTCTTCACCCATGTGCCCATTTGGCTCTGAGTAGCTGAGTGGGTGCCAGCACTAGGGACTGAGCTCAGGCTGGTTGTGGGGAAAACATTCTAATCCTGGACACCCCAGTCTACTTGGATTCAAGCACAAACCTGCTTCTGGAGTCCCTGTCCTCCCCCTCTGTACCACACCACCTTGGGGGGGCTGGGCAAGCTCTCCATTGCCTCCTTGCTCTGGGATGTTCTTCAGGATGTATTCTCTGAAGGGTCCTCCAGGGGATCTGGAACCACAGGGAGTCTGGCCACATTCAGTGATATCTGTCAAAGACTTGATGGTGATAATTCACTTAGGGGGATTTATTGGGGATTAAAACAAAAAGCCAGGAGGGGCCAAAGATAGAGCTTAGTGGTAGAGAGTTTGCCTGGCATGTACAAAGTCCCGGGTTCAATTCCCAGCATGTACACACACACACATCAAGGATGGAAGCTTACTTTAGGGATAGTGTTCTCCTCACACAACGATGCATTTGACTTGATTTAAAGTGTTGCAGTTTCAAATCCTTCTTTAAAAAAATCAGGTTGGGGGTTGGAGGGGAGATTGAGACAGGGCCTCATTGAGCCCTGGTTGGCCTTGAACTCCCAATTCTTTTGCTTTCACCCCTCTCTTATCCCCCAGGTGCCAGGCTTATTTTGTGTACTGCTCCATCAGCCCCATTTCTTCTTATTGCAACCAAAAAGTAGCTGCTGAGTCCCAGCATGCAACACTCTCAAGCATCTTCAGGAGACCTGATGTTGAGAGAAGAGCCAGGCATCACCTCTGCCTTTGAAGAACTTTCACTTTTACTGGGGAGATGTAAAATTTACATTTAGAAAAAGCTTGACCCAGTTCCCCATATGCTGGTCCTCAGTTGTACTTGGCTTTGTGTCTATTCCAGTACTAAGCAGGGTTTGGCTAGACTAGACAACATCCCATGAAATGAATGCACAAGGGAGGACCTAGAATTAGGACCCAAATAATGGCTTGGGATGTCACAAAAGAGAGAGGATGCATCGGACTCTGGAACATTTCTGGAAGGTTCAGAGAGCAGGTGAAAAGTTCCAGGTATCCTAAAGAAAGGGGAGGAACTCGGGTGGTGGTAACCAGTGGAGTCAGCAAACTAAAGAGGCAGGGACATTTGGAGTCAGCAGGAGGACTTGTTAGAGATGAGGATCAAGATGAAGAAAACCTTGGTGGGACAATGGGCTGGGGCAAGGGGACTCAGTGAAGCCAGCAGTCCAGACAGTAGGGAGGGCAGTCTGCTAAGAAGAGGCTGGGCTGAGAGTGCGACAATGGCCTAGCAGGGCAATGAGGGCTAAGTTTGGAAAGGAAGGCATGAACAGGGCTGTTTCCAAAGCCAGCACATAATTGCCACAAGGGCTACCAGAGAGTCTTCAAAGGTGTCTTCAAGGCTTGAGTCCTGTGACCAAGGGAAGGGTGTGAGATGACAGACGACATTGTGTGTGGTTGACAGAAAAACAAGACCACATCCTCTTGGTCATGATTCATTGTCTTTATTAACAATGCCTCTGGTCGCCAAAAGAACACACTTGTGCTCCACAAAGCAGGATTAACACTGTCATCCTCTACAAGAAAAATGTTGGCATAAATAACTTAAATGAGAAAATAAATATGTCGCTGAACTCTTTAGAAACCACGGCTTCCCTTCTTGTGGATGAGAACCACACGAAAGTTTGCCAAACCCACCAGGCCAGCCCCAGGGGCCTCCCTGCTCCACGCTCTTCCCTTACAAACATTCTTCCCCCTCTCCCCTTTTAACAGTTAAAATCTACACAGAAATTAAGAGGTGTCTGGAAATGATTTACAAAAGAATTTGTGGGTGGCGGCTGTGGCACCTCCCAGCTTCTCCGCATATGTACAGCACTGGCCCCTCCCCCCGTTATTATTCTGTTTAATGTAAGATACGCCATCGCAAAGAAGAGCATAAGACACTGTTTTTCTAGACGGAAACGTGTCCATGGGTGGCAGACGGGAGGAGGTGTCCTGGAAGAGACATCTTTGGTTGGAAGTGGCTGGCAAGCCCAGTTTCCCCCAATGACCTTAAACTGTGGTGTAGAAAATCCGTTTAAAATATGGCAAGGCAGTGTGTGGGGGGTGGGTAGGAAACCGATCTTTGGGGAGCAGGGGTGCTATTTCTGTCCCTTCTACCATCTCTAGAACCCTGTCCTTCTCTACCTCAGCTGAAGGCAAATTTGAGATGAAGGAATAGGGGTAGCCAAACATCTGGGAGGCCAGGTTGGGAATTAACAGCCTCTTCCAGGAGGTTGCCAACCAGAGGTCTCTTTCCCCCCTCTTTCTCCCTCATTCCCTCTCTCTCCCCTCCACTTGCCCATATGGGGGTACCCCAATCCTTGGAATCTCAGAAGAGTCCTTGGAGGGTCTAATCCCCACCCTGATCCATATTTTACAAAGGAGGCAACTGAGGTACCTAAAGAGAACCACGTAGCCCAACCTCACACTCAGTGGCCAAGCCAGGGTCAGAAACCCTTTCTAGTCCTGTGTTCTTGCACACACGGGCTTTACAGCGGAGTGAGGGTGAGTGATCTTTCGGCAACCAGCCCCAGGTGCTTTCACACTCTGCTCCCTTTACAGTGAAAATGCTACCTTGTCCTGTAGGGGACCGGCGAGGGTAGAAACCCCCCAGCCTCCCCCCCCCCGGGGGCAGACTGAGCAGAGTGACTCAGTGTCAATGACTCAGCTCCCTCTCTTGGCCCGCGGACACCCCCCCCGCAGCGGGCAGGAGGGCGAGGGGACTCTACGGGTTGGGGACTCCGCAGGGCCTGGAAGGTTTAGCGCCCCTAGCCTGGGCTGCAGGCTTTTACAATAAAAACGAGTCGGATCGCGCGAGGGCTGCGTGGGCGCGGGAGCGCTCTAGTAGGCGTTCTCCAGCTCCGCCTGGTTGGCTTTGGCGCCCCGGGAGCGGGGCCGTGGCTTGCGACCCTTCTGCGGCCGTGCGGTCTCCGGCCCGAAGTCCTTGAGCTCCGACTGGTTGTGGAAGCGGGTGAGGCGCTTGCACTTGCAGGAGGCCACCAGACGCACCTTGCGCGCGCGCGGCACCGCGCTACCGGGACACAGCATCTGCACCCGCTGCGCGCGGTAGCGGTCCGGGATGCAGCGGAAGTCGGGTCCGTTTGGGCGCCACCACTTCACGCGGCCGATGGCGTTGGGCAGCAGGCGCGCGGGGCCACATTGGCCCGAGCACACCAGCTCCGTGACAGGCTTTGCGCTGCGACACGGCCCGTCGGTCACGAAGCGGGTGTAGTGCAGTTCCCGGCAACTGTATTCGGACACGTCTGCGGAGAGAGGGGACTGTGAGGGCGGCAGCCTAGCCCAGGCTGGGCTGCTCTCGTCATTCTTCCTTGCTTTTTCCCTCTCCAGGTTCTTTCCCATCAATGCATGGATAGTAGAAAGGAAGCACCAAGTACTTTTGGAGCTTGCTAAGGAAGATCCCTCCCTGGCTGCTCTCTGTCCTTGGAACCCAGTGATCAAACACCAGCGCTCTGTCATTTACTTTCTGTGTGATCTGTGGGCAAGTAACTTAACGTCTCTCTTCACCACATCTGTAAAATAGGTTGCCCCAGGATCCAATGACCTCAACCACTACATGCGCGTAATACCGGGCACTGTGTGGCAAAGAGTCAGAAGGGGCAGTTTGTTCCTGTTTGGGGACTGGGTCTTATGTAGCCCTGGCTGGCCTCAAACGGGTTGTGTAGTTGAGGATGATCTTGAATTTTTGAGCTCCCATCTCCACCTCTCCGGTGGCGGTAGACAGGCGTGGGTCACTCTGTCTGGCTTAGGAGGTACTAAGGATCCAGCCCAGGGCTTGGTGCGTATTAACCACGCACTCTTCTAATTTAACTCCTTATCCCCAACCCTGCCTAGCAGCCACTAGCCACACCTGGCTGGCTCTGGTCCCTTCTAAACTCCTTTACCAGCCACTGGGGCAGGGGCAGGGTCCCAGGAGATGGAGAAAGGAGTGGAGGTTAATTGAAGGTAGTAAATCACAACAGCTGCTGTGGAGGAGCGGGTAGAAAGGCAGGTGGTGGGGATAAGAATTCATTAGACTTGAAAGCCACCAAAGGCAGCGTTTCTAACCCCCTCATTATCACAGGTCCAGGCTGAGAAAAGGACTAGCCCCAAAGGCAGGGCTGGGTTGCCTGACGCCCCTGCCTAGGACGCCAGCACCTTCTGGCTCCTGCAAGGGTGAAAGTGATTTGTTAGAGGATTCCAAGTTGGGGATGGGTGGGGATTGAGGGCCGGTCACTCTTTGCTAGCTACTTCCTTAGCAGAGGGCGGCAGAGTTCTGACCCCCAATCCTACAGTTTCTACACGCCAGACTATCTTGTTCTGTGTGCTTTGAACCGGTAGCTCATGGTGATCCAAGTCTGCTCTCTAATGAAGGAAGTCGGGTCTGGTGCCTAGCCTCATCTCACACATACACCCAGGCTATGTCTCCGACCATGGGCTTAGGTAGGTGGGAGTTTTTAAGCTAGCTAATTCCTATGAGCCCTCCCCGCCCTGCAGTTTCACAGGGTCAGGGCAAATATGACACAAGGATTTTTTTTTTTAAGTTCCAGGACCAAAACCAGAGAGGGGCAGAGGCCAGGATCGGCCTCCACCCTAGAGAGCAAGCACAGCAGGGGAGGTGTGCATCTTGCCACCCTGCTGTGGCTGGCTTTTTGGCTTCTGGGCTGATTTGACTTCCTCACCCTGCAGAGGTGGTCTGTTTGCCCAGGGAAGGATAAATTTGGGGGCTTTCCAAGAATAGTGCCTTCAGGTCAGGCACTTCCTCTGCAAAACGTGACTGCATGGCATGCTCCTTTGGGGTGGCCCTTTCCCCCACATCCCTTACTGGCTAGGAGACAGGAGAGTCAGAGTGTGGTGGCAGCTTGGGAAATGAACTTCTGCCCCACTCAGATGGTGACCAGCAGGCAGCAAGGTCCTCACTCTGGAGGGTGTCCCTCCAGCTGCCACCTCACCCCAGTCATTCCTGCCAGCTGCACACTTGATCCCCCAGGCATTTCTCCATGCATGACTGCCTTCACAGGCTCTGTCCCCGGGAATGAGGCAAAAAAACAAAGCTGGGGCCAGGGTGCAAGCAGAGAGCAGATGATGCCCCTTGTGCCCATATGGGGGATGCTACACTCAACTGCCACTCATGGGCTAAAATCATGCCAAAAACCCCGTTCTCTGATGCTAGTCCACCGGGTCTAATGAGGGGAACTGAAGGGGTTCTTTCTGGCTCCAGGTTCCCACCTGAACCCAATCTCGGGTTGCACTGCAACTGGATCAAACCAGCTTCCAGTCTCAGCTCTTCTCACTCCCAGGTGACTTTACCTCAGGAGCCTCAGTTTCTCCACCTTCAAGCTAAGGCTTTACCTCCGGGGTGACCATGTGGGATACAGGACAGCCACAGCATCCGGCATCCACCAGGTGCTACCAGCCTTACCTTGTCACCTCCCCACTGGTCCAGCTAGAGCTGACCCCCATGTCCTCATCCTTGAGAAGATTCTTTGAACCATCATACAAGCCCGTGCCCATGTGTATGCCAGTTTCGACGGATCTCAGTCTCCCCGCCCCGCCTTGGACACTCAGCCAGCCCCCCAAGCCTGTCCTCAGATATAACGCTGTGCTAGCATTCTTCCAGGCAAGCCTGTCTCTCCCCTGGTGTGTTAGAGACCCCCAAAGAGCAGATCCTAAAACTACCCCAGTTCCCTCCCAGGACCCCCTTGCTACCTTGTCTTCCTCATCCCATACCTTGGGTGTCATAGGGATGGTGGGGAGGTCTCCCTCCATTCTCTGCCCGGTTCATGGTCTGGTTGTTCTCCAGCTCCTGGGGAGGCTCGGGGTAGTCTCTGAGGCCAGGGATGATTTCTGTGGCATCATTCTTGAAGGCCGGCCACTCCTGGCCCTCCACAGCACGGAAGGCAGCATGCACAAGCAGGCAGACAAGACAGAGGGCCAGCGAGAGCTGCATGGTGCCAGGTGGAGGGAGGGCACTCAGTAGCACAGGCTCCAGTCCTCAGCCTAGATACAGTCACCTTTTTAAAGCCCCCTCTGCTGCATGCCAGCCAATAAGGATGGGCTGGAACAGGGCTGGTCCCATGTTTCCTCACCCACCCTCCCCAGGGGGAAAGGGGTGTGCTAAGAGTGAGCCCTCCCTAAGACTTCTCAAGCTCAGCAAACTTCCAAATTGCTGCTGGCGCTCTCAGGTGACCTGAGGCAGGGACAGAGCCAGCGCTCCCAGCACCTCCCACATTCAGCTGGCTGTGGTTTTCAGATATCAAAATGAGCTTGGCTTTTAATTGTCTGGCTCCCTGGGCCCCTCAGGCATTCTCAAAACAAACTGTGGGCCAGTTTAACAAAGGAAATGTGGGGCTCTGAGTTCTACAGAAGGCAGGCAGAGTCCAGCTGACCAAATTCCTCTAGGCAAGTTCCTTTGTTGCCCCCTCCCACAGCTAATGGTCTTAATTAAAGGTGTTTGCTTGCACCCCACTCTCCACCCAGAAGCAAAGGATGCCTTTATTTGGGGGGATTCTGGGGAATCTAACCTAGGGTCTCATGCTTGCTGTGCAAGCACACTACAGGGACCCTTTAAAGGCAACCCCATTGGCCTCAACTCCATATGGCTCAGCACTGATGATTCTGAGCAGAAAAGTCTCTTGACTTTCTCTTCAAAACCAGGGGGGACGTAGAGTCCACAGCCACAGGCGAGAAGGTGGGATTCTGGGGACAGGTTGAGGGTAAGCAGGTCACCATGGCTCTTGGAGATGCACACAATGAGGAAATCTCTTCTACCCTTTGGGACCTGGGGTCCATTACAGAAGATTCTTAGCCAGGGAACTCAATGTGGCTTATAGGCTGGTGTGTCAAAGGCAGTTTCTTCCCTGGGCAGGCCTGGGGCAGGCAAGACAGAATCCCATTTCTTGGCAAAAGCCAAGGCTAGTGTGTTTATTGTTGACATTCCCCCATCATTTCTCAGCTTATATATTTCCCATGTACATGTGTGTGTGGTACATGTGTGCGAGTATACATGTGTGAACATGCAAAGACCAGAGGAGGTGTGTCCTCCTGTGTCTCTCTCCAAGTTATGTTCTGAGACAGGATCTTTTACTGAGACATTTAGGTTAGGCTAGATAGCAGGCTAGTGAGCTCCCATGATTCACCTGCCTATGCCCTGCCACCCCCACAATCCTGGGGTTATAAGTACAGATGGCCAGGTTTCCACATGGGTGGCAGGGATTCAAACTCAGGTCTTCATGCTTGCACACCATGCACTCTTACTCACCAAGGCATCTCTCCGGCCTCTCATTACATTTTCATGAACAGCTCTGAGTCTCAGATGAAAGATCCAAGGGGCACATATAACAGGTGAATTTCAGAAAGTCACCTCAGGTCCATCTAGGCCACTGATTCTCAACCTTCCTAGTGCTGTGACCCTTTAATACAGTGCTTCATGTTGTGGTGACCCCCCCAGCCATAAAATTATTTTCATTGCTACTTCATAACTGTAATTTTGCTACTGTTCTGAATCATAATGGAACTATCTGATATTTCCCATGGTCTTAGGGTTGATGACCCCCGTGAAAGGGTCATTCAACAACCCTCATGCAGTCACGACCCTCAGGTTGAGAACCACTGGTCTAGGCACAAAGAAATCCAAAGGAGCTGCTGGCTCAGCCTGCAGTAGCAAAAGGGTCATGCCAGGGGGCGGACGAGTATGAGCAGGAGGGTTCACACCTGAGGTGCAAAAAAACAAAAAACAAAAAAAACGGCCGGCACTGAGATAGATTGTCGGAGGATGGCCCAGCCCTGGAGGAAGGCTGGGAAGGCGGTTATGGTCCACCTCGCCTTGGTATGCTAACTGCAACAAATCCCCACCTGCACAGTTTCTGCAGGGCTCTGCCACCTGCCTCGACTTGTAAGAGGCCTGTCCATCTGTGGCCAAGCACCTGTGTCCTCCTTTTCATCTTCCGTCACCCACACATCAATGCAGCTGCTTTGACAGTTTTACAAGGCAGACAGAAGGCCCCTCAGGAAGGGCCCTCTCTGATACCTGCTTCCTAAGTCAGTTTCCTTCGGGGCAGACAAAAACAGCTGTGGCCATTGTTGGGGGTGATCTATCTCTCCAACCAGAGCTGTGGTGTTGTTAGAAGCTGCACCCTCCTTTTGTCTGTGACCTCCAGTCCCCTTTCCCCTGCTCTGGAATGTGGACTGTTAACCCTGTCTGGGCCAGAGAGCCAGCCTGTTGTTCCAGACTGGGAGGGGGCACTTCCTGGGCAGGCTTGTGTGTTTCGGTGAACATGCAGAATGGTTCTCACAGCACCATCTGCTGGTGGGAGATGACCATGGCCACCTTAATAGAGATGCAACCTGTGCTTGGAACACTTCTGCCACCTGCTGGACATAAAAGGAGACCCCAAATGGCCAGAGTGACCAAGCTCAGGATTAAAGTGGTGTTTTACAGGAGAAAGGGTGTACACAGAGACATTGAATTCCTTAATGGCCCATCCCTCTGGACCATCCTCTGCCAACAGGTAGCCCTGCCATGCTCAGGAAGACTCTGGGAACCTGCTGTGATGCCTTCCTTCTGTTTTTTCACTTGAGGTGAAGTCAGTAATGAGTGTATTTACTCAACACAAAAAAAGTTTATCAAGGTTAAGTAACAGCCTTGGAGTCAAACCTCAGGTCTCCACAGATCCCTGTTGACTGTAGTTAAGGGTCTTTCTTCTTCTTTTGTTTGTTTTTCAAGATGTGGTTTCTCTGTGTAGCCCTGGATGTCCTGGATCTCGCTCTGTAGACCAGGCTGGCCTCAAACTCACAGAGATCCACCTGCCTCTGCCTCTGCAGTACTGGGATTAAAGGATATTTCTGACCTCTTGTTCTCAGCAAGACTGCTGTAAACGTTCTTGTATGCTGTAATGGGTTTGCTGTCTAGTCTGTTTGGGGTTTTGTTTATCCGTTTGTTTTGTTTTTGCGATGGCCTTGCTGTATAGCCCAGGCTACCTTCAAGTTCATGGTGCTGTTTCAGCTTTCCAAGGGCTGTAGGTCAAGGTGCACACAGCCACACCTGGATAGTTTTTTAATTACTCTTGGGAATTTTAAGATCATTGTAAGTTGACAAGTATTTGAACTAATTCAGAGAGATTTTATGTCTTCTCTACCGAGTTTCCCTCCATGGCAACAGCTCACCAAAGGTGTCAGTACAGTGTCGTGACCAGGACACACAGTGCACCGGTCTTCCAGCCTCCTTGATTTACCATTGCTCACTCACACGTGTACCCACCTGTGGCAAATGCTCATGTATTAGCTTTTTAAATGAGTTCGGATTATTTTATGTATGAGTGATCTATCTGCATGTGTGCCTGTAGGCCAGAAGAGGGCATCAGATCTCATTACAGATGGTTGTGAGCCACNGAATTGAACTCAGGACCTTTGGAAGAGCAGGCAGTGCTCTTAACCACTGAGCCAGTTCTCCAGCTCCCCTCCATGTACTTCTATGCAATTTTATCACAAGATTTGCCTATTCACCACCACAATTAAGATGAAGAACAGCTCTGTGGCCCCAAGGGCCTGCTCTGATGTCCTTTATTATTTATTTAATTTATTTATTCACTTTTTGAAATAGTGTCTCATGTACCATGGGCTAGCTGAGGCTAACCTTAATCTCCAGATCCACCTCTCAGGCATTGAGGTTACAGGTACATGCCACCCCAGCCAGCTCTGTCTCTTCTACAAAGATGTCCACTTGCCTCCTTCACCCTCCCTCTTCCAGACCCAGCTCATGGCAACCACGGAGCTAACCGCGTTTTCCATAGTTTTTCCATTAAAAAATGCTATGCAGATGCAACCAACGCAGGGCGCTGCCTTTTCTCACTCAGCATAATTTCCTGGAGTTACCCTGTATGTGGGTACAATGACAGGCACGTATCTTTCATTAGTGTCCTACAGAGAATTTTCATTGCCCAAGTTCCCTGTGTTCCCCTACTCATCCCTTTCCTCCCATCCCAACTCCTAGCACACACTGAGTTCTGCCTCTGTAGGTCTTATGTCTACCAGAACACCCTCAGCTGGACTTACACAGTATGCCAGCTTACCAGGTTGGTACCTCCAACGGCTAAATTTTAGGTGTTTAAAAAATATTTTATTTTTAATTATTTATATATCTGTTTGTGTGTATGTGCTTGGTGCCTGTGAAGGCCAGAGGTGCCGGATCTTCTGGACCTGTAAGTGGTTAGTGAGTCACCCAGCATGGGTGCTGGGAACCAAACTCAAGTCCTATACAAGAGAAGTAGAGAAGTATGAACTCTTAACTGGAGCCATCTCTCCAAGTCCCCTAAGTGGGTTTTTTTTTT
>LOJH01015760.1:0-23238 GCA_001685095.1 Ellobius talpinus | reverse complement strand
AAAGAATCTCAGATACTAATATAAGTTATTTTATTAAGGATTAAACCTAAAAAATCAAACTCAGTGGATAATAAATCTGGTCAATGGGTACATATCTTTTAAATTTACTAAAATGTAGGTGATCTCTCAAAATATAAATGGAAAACTAAAGATTCAAAAAAGACCAGAAAAAACTCTTGCAAGTTGTTCTCTGACCTCCATGCCCACTCAATAGTATGACCCCCCAGAACACACTCAGAATAAATCAATGTAATTTTAAAAAATTAAAGCTATTATTTTCTTTCTTGTTTGCTAATGTGTTGCAAGGCAACCCAGATCAATGCAAGCTTTTCCTGATAGCTTTGTGTGGCCAGGTGACCGTTGTGGTCTCAGGCTGGAGGAGAAATTAGCTAGAGATTTATTGGACAGCTTTTGCTCTTCTGTTAAGTTGAAAGCCTTTTCGCTTTTACTTACTTTGAACACAGGCATGGCATCTGCAGCTTCAGCATACATTCTGCAACCATAATGCAGGAGGGGCCAAGAACGGTACAGACAAAGGCACTGATACCACTCACTCATTGAACAATGGCCAACAGCTGCCTACTTCCAGATATTTTTATGCATTACAAGAGTCACCCTATTTCAAGCCACTAAAACTCAGATTTTCTACCACTTTTCAGCTACAAACCTTGTTAACTGATACATTTGGCTAGGAAAAGAATCTAGCATTCATCCTCAGATCTGAGTAGATTTCACTGTCTAAAACAATCCCTGCTACGTTTACAATAACATATCCTTTGGGAAGAGGTGTGTATGATGGCCATATATAAGTGCATTAACATTTCTTATTATTCCTGTTGCACTCGAGACTAAACCAAACAATGAAATGCTCATTTTAGCACAGCAGCAGACATCTCATGCACCACTGCCCATTGATAGCTAGCTGAAGGTTAACAAATGAAAGCTGGGGACATCATTAAGCAGCACATTACAAAGACCTCATTTTGTCTTTTCTTAGGTATGGGGCGTTTTCTCTGATAAAATGTTTTAGAATTACCTTCAGTATGACATTCCTGACAACCTTTCCCTGCAACAGAATTTTCTGCTAGAAATAAACCTGAATTTTTTATGAGGGCTGTTTCCCAAGGATTTACACATGATATTCATATGTTCTGTCTTTATGATATACCCTCAGTGCCTCAATTTCGAAAACTTAACAACCGAGGTAAAAAGATTCCAAAGTATAAAGACAAAAGTAATGGTTTTTAAGGTGAATACTCTCTGTAGATTAAGTTAAATATTATTGTTCTATGAATATAAGGGTGCAGGTAAAGTCCTCTCTGGGTGACCAGGATAAACGTCTAGAAGAGAGGATTACACTAGTATCTCAGTTACTATTTCACAAGAGGCATTGCCACATGAAAGAAGTTCAAAACAACTTATCACGTTGTTCCTTCGCCTGTGTTCCATAGGCTAAGGAACACGAGCATCAATAGAATCCTATAAAAATACATAATCTCAAAGCCCACACAGGAACTCTAGCATGTTTCCCAGGTTAGTCAGCTACAAGAAGTTTGAGAAGAAATCTTCTAACAGGTTATAAAATCCAGAAGAATCACAGGGGGGTAGTTACTACAACTTCACTAAAGGGCAAGACAACAGCTAATATTTAGAGTGACTCTGGACACTGCAAAGATTTACACATTTGCTATCAGACAAGAAAGGAAGTCACTCTGCCTGCAGCACCAGCGATCGAAGTTTTTGACAGTTCCAAAGATGATTTCCACCGAAGGTCACTTCATAAAAGTTTGAAGGGTAGTGCATATTGTTCAGGGTGACATGTGATCATAGTTATTACTGAAAAGAATGCTGAGGATATGCAATGCAAATGTTCACTAAGAGAGTGCCTATGTCACCTCCATGAGGCAATGCAAATATCTCAAAGTCTAATGTGATGTGACTTTTAAACAAGAAAGGGCCACCTTGGACATTTGTGCTACTTCAACAGTCAGAAATTCTACAGTGCTGTCAACAGACTGTCTAAAACATTTTCAAAAAATCAGGAGCTTATTTACAGCCAATCATGGCACCAATTCACCTGAGAAGCAAAACATTCATCTTGCCCTCCTAAGAAGAGTGTGAACATCTCATCAAACATGACCAAATGTATTCTGTAGCCTCTTCTGAGGTTGTCAACTTGGAAAGTCGGTGGAATTCTAACAGCCTCCAAGGAAATATTCACACTAAGGTTTGGAGAAATTAGTCTAACTTCACTAGATACAAACATGACCGCTGGAAGAAGAAAACCTTCCTAAAGAGCACCGAGAGATTCTGTACAACAAACCAGACTGAAAATCTTTGGCTATAAAAGTTTTGCAGCCAGCAGTATACTGATCTTAGGCAAGGATTTTCAAAGCATCCCTGGACCAGAAATATGAACACCAGGTGGGAACTTGGTAGAAATGCAAATTCTCCCACTATCTGCCTCGAGACCTATGTAAAGACCAGTATCCTGTGCTTTATTAAGCATTCCAGGTGATTCAAGGAATGCCAAAATTTGAGGCGCATGAGGATCAATATTATAAAAACTGTCGTTGGTAAAAGACTAGTTTTATTCTTTTTCATTTTATCTCTAATGCACTATGGATTGTTATTTTCCTAAAGTAACGTATTGATCATTGCTACAGAAAAGTGAAGTAAAAGAAACATACAAAAGAGCAGTCCCAATTTTGTATTATTAGACTCAAATAGCAAAAAAATCACAGTTTAATTGTCCAAAAGATCAATACTTACTGTCATTTTTTGTGCTTCCGTCTTTGTAGATCAATAACATATTTGCAGAATAGCACTGGCCATCTAGGTACACTCTGAATAGCACTGCTCTATACAGCTATAAGTAACCTTCCCTCAACACTACAAAATTTTCTCAATTCCAAAATGTACTTCTTTTTTCACATTTTAAGATCTGAAATTGGAATGGATCTAAACATAACTACTGGTCAGAATGCAGAATGTAGTAGGACTCAGCTCTCACAGTCTGCATTAGTCTACCAAAACTTTCAAAGTGAAGTCAAACACGGGTAAAAATAAAATGATGGGGGGTCCTTGTTTTTTTTTAAGAAAAAGAAACACCAAATCACCAGGGCTTTTTCCGCCATGAAGGGTGATATTTTTGTGGAAAATGTTCAGCAAAGTAGAAAATAAACTAGATTAGTGGTGTCTACCACAGTTGGGACAGATGAGAGGAAAAAGAATACCAAAGAAGACCCTGATAATAGTGTCAATGTTCCTTTTCCCTTAAGATGATAGAACATTCTGTACTGACTGGCTTGATGACAATACAACAGTATAAATACATTAAAATTACCAAATTGTATATTTTAATGAGTGAATTGTAACTGATATCTCAAGGTAACTGTTAAAAATGAGAGGCAATGTATGAAGAGGCAGAAATGATTGACGGTATAAATTCACAAATATAAAAAGCATAACACATAACAAAGGGAATTTTAAATTGAGTGTATACTAAACATACGATCTTGAGGCTGGAAGCACAAACAATGAAGTCTTTGTCAATTCACAACCTATTAATTTCCAAAGGACAGAACTTCAGAACACGAGGCTACTCAAAAGGTATCTGTTTTAGTTAGTTTTCTGTTGCTGTGATGAAAAGCAACTTGGGGGAGGAAAGAGTTTATTTCTACTTACAGATTACAGTTCATCACTGAGGGAAATCAGGACAGGCACTCAAGACTGGAACTTGAAAAGCATAAACTGGCTTGCTCCTCCTGCCTTGCTCATCTACCTTTCTTACACAGATCAGACCCACCTGCCTAAGGACAGTAACACCCGCAGTGGGCTGGGACCGCCTACATAAATGAGCAATTAAGAAAATGCCTCACAGACAGGGCCACAGGCCAATCTGATTGAGGCAGTTCTTCAGAGGAGGCTCTCTCTTGCCAGGTGACTCTAGGATTGTGGCCAGGTGACAGCTGAAGATAACTATAACAGTATAATGGGCTTGGAATCACTTTAATAAAACAGCATTAGCAAATAAAACTATTGATTTTCCTTTGGCTTTCATTTGGTGTGTCAGGACAGACGTGTGGCTTGCCTGCTGTAAACTATAAGATTCCCAAAGCATGAAAACCAAATATTTAAAGCCACATGGCACAGCAGTGTCAGAACCTTGAGGCAATTATCTGCACCAAGGAGAATTGAGTCCTTTTATATGACTTCTGGACATACTGATGTTGAATCACCTGTTGGTCAACCTGCATAAAAAAGCAACCATTATCCCATATAGGCTGTCACCTCATTAATTAAAAGTTCAAGCTACCAAGTTAGAGAAATATTCAGTCGGCATATGCTCAAGAAATATTCTGAAGGTCCAGTTTTCTTTGAAAGACATGGTTTAATTATTTGTTCAGGTGTTTGCTTATTCGCTGCTGGAAGGGTATGATTAGATAGTCGTTTATTTGCCATAGTACAAGGAAAATTACTATAAATCAATTTTTAATCTGTGATGTATGATTCATATTTAACAACTGTTTAAGGAGATTCTACTTGAACATAAAATCAAAGCCACCATTTTCTATATTAAGTTTCTTCTACTTTTTAAGAAAACAGTGACTGTGCTAGAGAAACAAAGAGAAGCAAGTCTAATTGCTGATCTCTTAGTGTTCAGTTTGCCAAGAAAAATTGCAAGCCTTAAAATAGTGAATGAAAAAGGTCCAGAAACATATACAGGATTTTATCACCTGAAAGAATATAAACATAATGGGGATGATTTTAAAATGCAAAACAAAAGCTTTTAAGATGCAAAGCATTGTGCGGTTCAAAATTATTCTATTCTTCCACAGTGTCCTTAATTCTAGCAATCACAGAGTTCTATTTGTTATCACAGAATGGCATGAGTGGATCATTTTGACCTGTTACAAGCTAGTACATTTCCCATTTATAATGAAAAAAGCAAAATTTTACCATCCTGTGGCTGTTGAAAGGTTGATTATAAGTGAAAATATGACAATGTTCATGACTAACCAATAATTGTGTCCATAAAATACTGAATCCTAAGTGCCTCTTCTGTCAGAGAGTAAAAACATATTGAGAAAAAGAGATTGTGAAGAGCTAGGTTCAAAATATGGCCCTTCCTTCTGGAGACTGTATAACAGCCTCAAAGGTGTTATTAGATTTCATGAAATTAAAAGCATTTCAACTGCCTTATTCCTTCTTTCAGGAAATATGTACAAAGACTATTCTGTTTGCTGGGGAGCTGACCAGGACCCATCTCAATAGCAGTAAAAGATTGATGGCAGTAAAAAATATGGAATTGGCCTATGTATGTTGCAGGAAAGGCTCCCTGAGAGACATACAGCATGAAAATAAATACGTTATGTGCAATAAGCAGTACAAACAAAAGAACAGCTAAGGACACTACGACAAAGTGTTGAGAAAGAATAAAATGTAAGAAAAATAGTAAAAGAAAATTAGGGAACTAGCTCACTAACTTCAGACTAACAGCATGGGAACCAGCATAGGACCAAACTAGGTCTTTTGAATGTGGGTGACCATTGTGTGTGGCTGAGGCAGACTGAGGGGCCACTGGCAGTAGGATCAGGATTTATCCCTACTGCTTGAACTGGCTTTCTGGAGCCCATTCTCTTAGGAGGGATACCTTGCTCGCCTAGATAGAGTAAGGAGGACTTTGGTCCTGCCTCAAAGTGATGTGTCAGACTTTGTTGACTCCCCTTGGGAAGGAAGCCTTATCCTCTCTGAGGAGTGGATGGGGGTAGGGTAGGGGGAAAGCAGGGGGAGCAGGAGAAGGGGAGGAACTGGGAACTGGGAATGGTATATAATAATGAGGAAAGATTGTTTTTAAAAATAAATAAGATCAAATCAAATATATAAGTAAAAATTCATATACACACACTCACAAACACACACACTCTTATACATTCACAAACTCACATGCACACACGCACACACACACACACACACACACACACACACACACACATACACACAAGAAAAAGAAAATCTGAGAAAAAATTTAACACTGGAAACCTGCTTACTGCTTGCCCTTACCATTACTTCTGCAGGCATCATGCTTTTTCCCATCCTAACACCACCTAACATCTTTCTATGTTCTATTTGGTAATGACTTTCCTGTACCTCCCCTCTGTGAGACCTTGTAGGCAACTAATTTGGTCCTAAATCCTTAGGTTGGTTTAAAAGCTTCAAATGGTCCCTTGAGAGGCCTCTAAATAAACAGAAAACAAATTAGCTGTCATTTTGTCAGTATTTATTGACATACTCAAGGAAGAGGAAATTTGAACATTTATGTTAAACTAGATGAATGATGTAAAGAGATCACATCTTAGGAGAAGAATTTGGATTCTAGACTTGACTCAATTCCTTATCAATGGGAGACTATAAATTTCAGAGGTTAGTCTTGGTTTGCAGCTTTTTAATTAGATTCCCAACTAGTTAGTGCCTATCAAAAGTATCCTAGGGAAGAACGACTTGTTGGGAAGAAGAAAGGGGTTCATGGGAGGTGGAGAGGGTAAGAAATTCATAATTGGGGTGAATATGATCAAATTTATTATATATATTAAATTGGAGTAAAATATGTTTAAAAAGCATCCAACTTAGGGAATAGTGCTATAATTATCCTACTTCTTACCATATATCCTGGAAAAGTTATTTAACCTTTCAAATGTTTCCTATTTTCTACTCTGAAAATGAGAGAATTAATTTCTAACATGAGATTTCATGAGAATTAAATAGGATAGCTTAAGTAGTAAAAGGTAGTTGGCAATACATTGCTTTATATAATTATTAGATACAACCAGTAGAATGGATTGGAAGCACTTTAGATCTTGAAGCATCCGAGTCATGGATATGAGAAAATTTTGCCTCATTTTGTATTGCATAAATGTTTCAACCATGCTTGTGTCCTAATCATCTATGCCTTCACTTTTAATTATTTTAACTAAAACTTTGTCACCCCCATGTAAAAGTTTAGCAAACTTATTTTCATGATTTTACACAGTACCTCACTAAGACACAGTCTTAAGTTAAAATATAGTGTTAAATTCACACAGGGCTATTAGTTCAAAGTCGTTCGAAATATTAAAATGTCATCATTTTAATTAAATCTTAATTGAGTGTGACTTTTAAGAATTAAGAGTTATAGAAAACCATATTTTGATGTTAAATATGGGTTGACAACATTTTTCTATAAATGGCTTCATTATTTAATGTAAGTACTCCAGGAATATTGGTTCATTATCAGGCAAAAACAAAGCAACAGATGTGCAGGCTGAAGAAGACTAGAGAGCTGCTTACTGTACATGATACAGACCTACAGGTAACAAAACTATAATGTTTTTTGAGATCCATATTAGATGACAGTTTAACCGCTCTTGCCACAAAAAAGAGTGGGTTGGGAGGAAGTGAGGATCTGGGAGGACTTAGTGAGGGACATAATCCAAATACACTGTCTGAAAACGAATACAAATTTAAAATAACATAATGGTAATCATATTAGCACAGCGAATCAGCTAATTTGCTTAATGATAGCAACCTTTAACAATCTACATGTATCCCTTAACACTACACTGGATAGCTTAGTAAAACATAACAATTATAATTTCTTAGTGTTAATAGAGTAAATGTGAAGGACAGAATACATTGTAGAATATTTTAGCCCACCATATAGGTGAGGCCAGTGAAGAAATATATTCCTGGTATTTCTCCAAAAAAAATACACTTAGCTAATTCAGACATTCAGCAGGTTTCCAAAACAAGAGCAGTTTCTCCTTGTTCTACCTCTCCCCCCTCATATTCCAATTCATTGGAGGTAAAAATCTAGAACATTTTTATAAAGCGTGTTTTTTCTAATGACTTACCTCCATATATTAAAATGAAATTCTTATAGAACTATTTTCCTATGTATTAATTATTTATGAATTTGGTGTGACTAATTCGCTGTCTTATAATACCTCCATCCTACTTCCTCACGTTCCCTAAATAGCACGTGTGATGATTACCTTTTCCTCTCTCCTCCATCTCCCCTTTTGGCATTTATACTCAGCTATCATCCAAAATGCCCTTTAGCACTGTTCTCATAGGTTCCTGTTACCACATCAGTTTTGCCATGCCAGGTTTGGAGATCCCCACACTTTTCTGTTGCTTGGCTCATTCCCTTGTTGTGGGTGCCCCAAAAATGTTAAGCTTGGAGATCTGTAGCATCAAAGTATTTTGCTACTTTTACACTTAACAGATAGCATAGGCTGTTATAAAATTCTAATTGAGAATTAGCTTTTCTTTTCAAAATTTGGAGTTCTTCCTCCTCATCTAGCTTCTTCAGGTGCTATGAAAAGTACAGTGTTAATTAACTCTTGCACGAAACCAATTCTGGATTTCTTTTTGAAAGCTTTTAAAATCTCCTTCCATTCAGCTTCGTGGTGAACTATTTAACTGTAGCCACCCATGTCTTGCACTCTATTTAATTTTTCATCATTTTCCTCTTTACTTATTTTCTTTTAATTGGTACTGACTAGTAGGTAAAGGTTAGTATTCCTCTAATTAATTGCTCTTTAATTTATAACTTTCGAAATTCCATACATGAGTACTGTCTTTACATCATTCACATCCCTCCTTTACCCTCATCTCACTTCCCCATGAACCCACTCCCTCTTAAATTCATGACCTCTTCTTTTAAAATTATTATTACACATATACATACATGTACGTATACAACCTACTGAGTCCATTTAGTTTTGCTTTTATGTACTAAGTTTAGGGCTGACCACTGGGGTTTTGATAACCAGGACTCATCCCTGAAGAAAAGGAGCTCTCCTCCTTTCAGCAGCCATTGACTGCTCTTCATCTAGAGAAGGGGCCATGTGATGCTTCTCCCATCAAAGCTGGCATAATCTTCTCTCATTTTATCAGTCTTACTGTCTTTTGACTGAACTTTTAGGGATGTTTATTCAACAATAGTCTAATCCTTCAATGGAAGCTTTTTTACTGCTAACATATTGTGAACTTCTCAGAGTTCTTTTCTGTTGTGATTGCCCTTCTCAATAATATCCTGCTTCATCCTCTTCATGTGCTCACTTCCCCTCTGACAATTTGCACATTTGAAGAGTGTTGGACATTTAGTTTTCTTATGCTCAATGTTAGTGAGCTTGCTCTCACGGTAGCAATATCAAAAATGACTCTGTTTCAAAGGTTTCATCCACAGTTGGTGGCCTGATGCTTTGGGGCCAGTTGTGGAGCGGCACGTGGTGTTAGAATCATGTAATGGATGAAGACCTTCCGTCAGATCCAAAGAAGGGAAAGAGGTTGGCTCCCACAATTCCATTTGAGGACATCCCTTCCCCCCATAACCAACCAAATCCTCTGAAAGGTTCTGCCACCTTCCAATAGCACCAGCTGAGGACAAAGCCTTTTAAAACAGGCCTCTGGGGGACACATTCCTAATACTACCTGCTTCCTCCAAGTTTTCAGTTTCCTTGTTGGTTTTCGTTGTTAAGATAACTGCTCTTGAGATCAAATGTCTTTTAACAGACAATTGCTTTTTCAGTTTCAATGTTAAAACCTCAAAGGGAAATGGGAGCATGGAAAGGATCGTTGGTGGCTATTGGGTGACCAGGCAGTGTAACTATAATTACGCTGGGATAGAGTATTCTCCCAATATCAGTATCTGTGGCTCTTATTTTTTCTTGAGTCTTAATGTCATACATACTCTTTTAACTTGCTGTTCGATTCACAGAACTGCTACCAGTGTGGTAGGAGTTGCTTTGGAAGAAAAAGCTAAGTTGTGTAAATGTGTGTCATGAAGCCCTGGCAATTAATTCAGCATGAGTATTTGCATGTTACCCTGTGATTTTTATGACCTACTTTCTACTTGTAATAGAAGTGTTACATTTATCATAGTGACTAGCATATAGTAAGTCTTAGTTTTTGACTTATTTTCTGGTGGTTATATGAAATTCATGGTACAACTATCACATGACTCCATCTAGTTCCCACATTTAGTGATGTTTGCACAAGTTTAGGCTAATAATGTTCTCGAAATGTATTTTCCAAACCAGTAGCAGAAACAGGAGCATATATGTACAAATATTCTCAGGCTCAGTTTTATACCTACTATGTCAAAACGTTAGGGAGAGAGCCAGTCATGTGTGTTTCACAAACCCTCCAGGGATTCTGCTGCATGCTCAACTGTGAGAAGCACTGGATTCAGAGGAAAAACATATAACAGATCAACACAAATTTTAAAGTCAAGACCTGGACTTACTTGGTGTGATACTGAAGGTCATAAGTAGAACTCATGAATACATGCAGGACCTCATTGATTATGGATAATGAAAAGTCACAATTATGAATCATTAGAGCAGAGTAGTTGTTAGCACTAAAAGCATTATTGTTAATCACTATATATAGGAGCTAGAAACTGAAGAGTGAAATGTAGATTTAGTCTGTAAAATCTGCGATGAACT
Source organism: Ellobius talpinus (assembly GCA_001685095.1). NCBI lineage: Eukaryota > Metazoa > Chordata > Mammalia > Rodentia > Cricetidae > Ellobius > Ellobius talpinus. Next base: position 12,745 of record LOJH01015760.1, on the reverse strand, counting down.
GTACTATGGTTTTCTGACACAAAGCAGAAAGTGTTTTAATGCAAAAACAATTCACTTCAATCTCTAGAATCTGAATAAACACCTTGAAAGAATCATTAATTATATTTATTCATCCTTTTCCAAAACAGGCTACCTAATATATATTGTCTGGATCATTTGCTAAGGAAAAGTTATTTGAAGTTGTAACTTCAACAAATCACAACTATCGAAATTCCTCTGAAATTTTGAGTTAATGCCATGTAAACAAATGAGCTTCAGAAGGAAAAAAGCTGGAGGTGGATAGAACAAGAAATCAACATTCCAACATCATTTTCTTAGCATTTGACAGTAGCCTCAAGTCAGTGAGATGATTTCCTCTAGGGACACAGCAAATCAGGTCCCTGGATTCAGTTTGTAAGGAACCTAACGTTTTCTTTCCAACAGAAGGGAAGATTCTTTTCCCCAGAGGAAAGGGGAACTCATGTAGGTTCATATTTCAGGGGTGATGCCCAGGCACTCAATTTACTTTGACACCTAATCTGTCTGAGCAGCTCAGCTTAATCTCCTGTGTGGCAGAGCACAGGCTATTTCCTGCTAGCCCTTTGCAGCCTCTGTGTGAAAATCTCAGAGCTCTACTGTTGCCAGTCAGGACACAGCAGCTACCAAAACCACCTCAGGGAATAGCAGACAGACTGCCAGAAGTCCAAAAACACATCCTTGTACTATTTGGACAACAGAGTTTCATTTCACATTAGGGATAATATTCAAAATAAAAGAATGACTCACACACACACACAAGCCCCCTCTATACCTAGAGGATCCTCTGCTAAACACATTATGAGCATAGCCTCCGTGGCTTATCTCAGCACTCTAAGACGTTAGTGATGTTTGAATTACACTCTAGAAATCAGAAAATTAAGCCTCAAAAATGCTAAGTAGCTTACCTAAAGTCAACAAACGACTGTGCTGGAGCCAGGATTCAATCTCAAAGCTGGTGGTGAATCTGAAGGTTCTGTTTTGAACTACTACATTAAAACACTTTTGCTGAGACCCCAACCTATTTCAACAGATACAATTTGTAACATATGTGTAATTCATTTTGCCTCACAGCGCTTGGGAAGCTAAAGCAGGAGAATTGTGACTTTGAGGACAGCCTGAGCCAACACAGTTCAACACCAGCAAGAGCTATGTTTTAATTCTATGTAAAAATAACGAAAGCAATTTTTTTTAAAAAAAGCAAATTTGTATGTTGAGGATATTTCATTTCTGATTGTGTTTTGGGTCTCTTTGAGCTTAGATACCTGGAAAATCTGCTAAGAAAGTGGCTCCTTCTTGAAGTCATTGTATGAGTGGAGATTCAGTTGGTCCCCACAGTGCTTGCTTTGAGACCAGAGATGCTTTTGTTGCCATGGACACCAGATTTCAACACACCACTGAGCACTGGAATCTATTCCGTGCAAAGATACCAACCAGCAGATGGACACAGTAACATCTAACGGCACATTAATGCTATGGCCAATATTTCCTTTGTCACCTCTCATTTAGATGAGGTGCTCACCAGTGAAGTCTGTTAAGGCTTTATCTCACCTGGAGACAGTTTCTTTATGACTCAGATAACAATACTCACACTTCAACATGTCAAAGTCACACATTGCTGGAGTTGCAGAATGGCTAAAGCTATTCATAAAGAAGTCTGATCTTACACAAAACAAATGCATTCAATGCTGTGATTTCATAAAAGGTAAATTTGCCCAAGTGTCTAGCACCCTAAGTGTAAGTGGTCTGGTAGTAGTAGTAGTAGTAGTAGTAGTAGTGTAGTAGTAGTAGTAGTGTAGTAGTAGTAGTAGTAGCAGTAGTGTAGTAGTAGTAGCAGTAGTAGGTAGTAGTAGTAGTAGTAGCAGTAGTGTAGTAGTAGTAGTAGAAGTAGTAGTTGTAGTAGTAGTAGTAGAAGTCGTAGTAGTAGTAGTAGAAGTAGTAGTAGTAGCAGTAGTGTAGTGGTAGTAGTAGCAGTAGCAGTAGTGTAGTAGTAGTAGTAGAAGTAGTAGTTGTAGTAGTAGTAGTAGTAGGTAGTAGTAGTAGGTTGTAGTAGTAGTAGTAGGTAGTAGTAGTAGTAATAGTAGTAGTAGTAGTGGTAGGTAAGAGTAGTAGTAGTAGTACACACAGACACACACACAGACACACGCACATATTTGGTTGGACATATCACATATTAGAGACTGTCGGTTCAGTTTAATCAAGGGATTGTTTCTACTCTATGAAAGATATAAAAAAAGTCCCTTCTACTTGGATGAAATCTGTGTATTGTGTATCAGTCAGTCACATGATCAACACCAGTCATTACATTAACCAATGGAAGTGAAATTACTCAACAAGTTAATAGAAATTCATATTTTATATAATATAAGAAATCATTTTCATATTTAGAGATTAATGAATTCAATTCCATTAAAACCATATTCTTACTGCATAATGGTAGTTTGTTATTGGAACAACTCAACACATTTAAAATTTAGTATACTGACAAAGATTTTACTGTGTTTACTTTCCTAATTTATTCAGTAACAAAGCAAAATTAACCAAGATAGTTCAATTAATTATAATGTCAAGAATACATTTGAGCTTTAGTGGAATATATAGAAATGCATGAAAAGGTATAAATCATATTAAACCTAATATAATTTGTTTAATATTTTGACTTTATTATGTCTGTTAGATAAGCACATCAGAAAAATTTTAAAAATTAAAAGGAAAATGTTTAACTACCTTCAATTTCAGTTTGTATTGAGGGAGAAGCAATAATCTCTGTCATACAGGTAAACTATTCTAAAATGGAAAATGGTATTGAGCAGACATTTTCTACTTTATCTGGGATGTTATAATAGAGCCTCTTCTTGTGTTATCATTAAATAATTCAAAATTTCTAGAATGTGTTAATTAGGCCCTTTAATAATAAAACCACTGGGCAGTGGTGGCACATGCCTTTAATCCCAGCACTTAAGAGTCAGTGGCAGGCTAATCTCTATGAGTTTGAGGCCAGCCTGGTCTACAAAGTAAGTTCCAGGACAGCCAGGACTGTTACACAGAGAAACCCAGTCTCAAAAAAGCAAACAAGAAAAAAAGAACCAAACCTCCTGGGGCTGAGAAAATGGCCTAGGGAAGAAGATTACTTCCTGTGCAAGCATAACGACCCAAATTTGAATCCCCTGCATCACATAAAAGTTATGCACTTATAAGCCCAGCGCTGGGAGCTGTGGATAGGTGATCCTGGGAGCTAGTTCACTGGCCAGCCATTCTAGCTGCAAAAGCAAGTTTCTGATTCAATGAGAGGCCCTGCCTCACAGGAATAAGCATATGAGCAATAGCAAGATGTAATGCTGTGGTCTCTGTATATGCATGCACACACTCACTCACATACATGCATGATACACACAAACAACCTACACAGTTCCCCTCACTACCCACAATTTTTTAAAAAAAATACAGAAAAAAGATGAAGAAAAAGATTCTGTACCCAATGGAAAAGCACCCATGGAAAAAGATGATTCTTATTAAAGGACAATGATGAAACTCATGACACTTGGGGTAAATTAGTAAAACTTCTTGAGAGGAAATCCCATAAAACTGGGAGACTTTGTATTCACAACTGCTTGACAGACCAGTGGCAGCAGCATTACACATAAGCTTACTCAAAAGGCAGAATTACGGGCCTCACAATAAACCCACCAATCCCAAATCTGACTTTGAACAACATTTTCAATTTGTGTGAATGCTAAAGTGCGAGAAACACAAACTAATAACAGATATTATCAACTGCCTAGTGGGTTCTCATGTCTAATGTCTACCACTGCCCAATTGTATATTCTTCAACCTCCCTGGGCCTCAGTTTCCTCACTGGGTATTATGAAAATAGTAATGGTGCCCATGTGGTAAGGTTGTTGATGGTATTAACATATATATTCCAAGTCAAGATTCATAGAAATATAGAGGATAGTCACTGGTGCTTACCAAAGGAAAGGGAAGATGGAGACAAGAAGAATAAATTTAATAGGAAGAATAAGCTCTTGTAATGTAGCACAACAAATATTGTTGATACTAATGTATTTGATGCTTCAAAATTGCTTAAAAGTAGACTGAAAAACACTCATAATGAAACATGAATATTTGTGATGATAGATGTGTTAATTAGCCCCATTTGCTCATCTGACATTGTACTGAAAAATTCAATTGTACTTGATACATATAAACAATTATTGTGGCACTTAAAAACAAAAATTTGAAAATAATGCTACACTTTACTACAAGAAGAATAGGAACACAATATATTCAAATTGTTTACATTAGTGCATGTAAATAAGCGATTATGTTCTCTTAGTTTCTTTTTGCCTTTTAGCATTTAAAGGATATTCATTTGTAAGTGACAAATCATCTAAATCATAGACTCAACCCACTTTTTGGTAGTTCTATTATCAAGCAATTAGAACTTAGGCCTGGTCTATAATAACCCAATTTCCCCAACATTACTGTCATTTCAAGTCAATCTTTAAGCTTCATACAGGCAATGTGCAATACATGCTTGCTTTCAAAAATGTTGAATTCTCATATCCAAACACTGAGTGAAATCCTTTACCTATATATTATTGGGTAAGAATTGACATGAACAGTAAGAGGACTCCTTTTCTACCATAGACATGTCCAACCTCATTTTATGCTTATCAGTTAGATGACCATTGGATTTTATAAAGTCCTCTACTGAAAAGAATGTGAGAACAGGGGTAACCCCAAACTCTGGTGGTGGGAATGTAAATTGATGGTAAGATTGTGTTGTTGTTTGGTTTGTATTTTAAGAGAGAATCTTATGATGAATATCAAGGTGGTTTGGAACTCACTATGTAACCCAGACTGGCTTCAAACTTGCAGCAATCCTCCTACCTCAGCCTCCCTTGACATAGCATTTTTAAAAATAATCTGATCATCTCCAGCAAATAAAAAAACACATGTGTAAACTTTGACTCAATCTTAAAAATTGTTTACTACATGCACACTTGAAAAGGTAGATTGATGTGTGATGTCCTTCTGAATGTGTTGCTTTTATTGGTTAATGAATAAATCTATTTCAGCCAATGGCTTAGCAGAGTAAAGCCAGGTAGGAAATTTGTACAAAGATATAGAAAGTAGGTGGAGTCAAGGAGATGCCATGTAGCTGCTGAAGGAGAAAGACGCCAGAACCTTACCAGAAGGCCACAGCCTCATGATGATACACGGATTAACAGAAATGGGTTAATTTAAGATGTAAGAGCTAGCTAGAAATACACCTGAGTCATCAGTCAAACAGTGTTATAATTAATGTAGTTCCTGTGGGATTATTTGGGTCTGGGCAGTTGGGAAACAAATGAGCAGTCTCCATTTACAGTAGATAACAAACATATAGAAAGATGAATATAAACACTATTTGGATATATTATATAAATACATGTGCATTCTTTTTAGCATTATTATTGATATAAGAAAAAGGAAAAAAGAAACTAGGAAATGTTAGTATTCATCAATAAGGTTAAGTCATATTATAGTCGCATAGAACCAAAATAAAGAGATATTTCTCTAAATAAGATTGGCAAAGATACCTGAAGTATATTACACAAAAAAGCAAGCTACAGAGTACATATATATATAATATGATCATTTGCTTGGAATGAAGAGATGGCTTAAAGTACAGATTGCTTTTGCTGAGGACCTGAGTTGCATTTCCAGCACCAAAATCAAAGCAACTCACAACTGCCTGTAACTCCAGTTCAAGGAGGATCTGATCCCTACATTCTCCTATAGTGCCTACATACATGTGTGTATACATGCATGCACGTGTGCATACACATACAACTAGAGATAAATCTTAAAAATATGATTATCTGTGTAAGTGAATAAAACACACTTATGAAATACACTTGTAAAAATGGAAATTTAACATAATAGTCCATAGAAAGCTCATTTTATAATGCCTGATTTAGCTTGCCATATGCATGTAACAATAATGATTATTAAGAAAAATAAGGGCCCTATGTAAACTTCCAATTTTGGCTCTCTCTCTTCATAATGTCTGGCTGTGGGTCTCTGCACCCACTCCCATCTGCTGCTGGAGGAAGCCTCTCTGCTGATGACTGGACAAGGCAATGATCTATAAGTATAGCAGAATATCATTAAGAATCATTTCATTAATTTTTTTTGGCCAATTGTGTTTGGTTCTATCCTAAGTCTCTGAACTAAAACTTGGCTATCTAGTCTCTGGTTCTTGGACTCAATATGAGGGCTTTTGCCTTGTCTTACTGTATCATGGTGTGTGTGTGTGTGTGTGTGTGCGTGTGTGTGTGTGTGCACATGTGTATGTGTTTGGTTGTTGTCTCTTGGAAGCCTACTGTTTTCTGAAGGGAAATGGAGGAGGAGCAGATCTAGGGGAGAGGGTATGTGGGGGGAGCTAGGAGGAGTGGAGGAAGGGGAAACAGTGGTAGGAATGTACTGTATAAGAAAAGAATCTATTTTCAATTAAAAAAATAATAAACCTTTACATGTAACCCAAAAAAGAAAAAAAGGGAATGTAGTTTCTATTATAAAATATATTTTTAATATTTACTAGCATACATTTTAATGAAGTTAATATCATAGCTTTTGTTTGATTAATAGCCAGCCAACAGCAAAATTAAGGCACTTTCCATTTGCCATGGGGCATAGAGGTAACCTGGAAAGGGAAGAGAAACTCCCACCACAGGAAAACTGAGCGAATGAAGGTGATAAGTCACAGACAGATCATGTCAAAAGAAGCCAAAGGGCAGACAGATTAGTAACCTCCCAACAGCCATTGCATTCTCTCTCCTTTCTTGTCAGAACCTGTGCCCAATTTTAAAGATTAGAAATGGAAGAGAATAAGTGCTCTCAGTCTTCCCTAAAAACTAGAACTGGCCAGGGACCAAGTGATACGCAATGAGTCAGAACAGAAAGTCTTCTAGTATAGAACATCCTATTACATGATTAAAAAAATAGATGCTAGGAAAAGCCACAGACATTCCCCTCTCTCCTTGTTATACAAGAGCATGATGCTTGGAATATCAATGACCATCTTGACTATACAGGAATGACATAGCTCACATAGGAGAACAAGTGAAAATATGCTAGGAAATGCTGGTTTGGATTCTCTTAAGTCTCTTTGGTTAACCAACCTATGAATGGCTTAGCTCTATACTTTTGTTAAATGGTATAATGAATGTTTTCCTCAGTCCAATCACAGTTCCCTTAGTTAGTAGTTACATATATAAATAAATATATAAATACAACCTGATTAGCCAGTTTAAGGTTTCTTGTATGTATATAGTTTCCCCTCCTTTTTGAGGCAGGACTCTCACTATGCTACATAAGCTGGCCTCAAATTTCTGAGCTCAAGTGATTCTCCTGCTTCAGCTTCCTGTGTGCTAGAACTATGGGTGTATACCACTCACTACATCTGGATTCAATCATGTTTTCTTGACCATTCTGTGATTCTCAGATAAAAGCATCCCAATGTGGTGGTGTGAATGAAGATGTCAACCCTATATGTTTGAATATTTGGTCCCTACGTAGTAGAACTGTTTATGAAGGATTAGGGGGTGTGACCTTGTTGGAGGAAGTATGCTATTAGGGGTGGGCTTGAAGATTTCAAAAGTCCAAGCTGGCCTCAAATTCGTGATCCTTATGTCTCTGCCTCTTCAGCAAACCCTAGATGTTCACTAGAAGTTACCTTATTCTGAGGACCCAATTAACACCTCTAAAAATTTTAAATCACAGCAGGAACATCAAATATTGTACTGAGTATGATTTTCTACCTGATATTTGGAATTGCATTGGATTATATGTTAGTAGAAACAGAAAGGCCACCATTACTTTTATCAAACAGCTATTAGGTGCCAAGCAATAAAACAGGCATTTTTTGTTTGGCCAATAGCTCAAGCGTATTTCCGGCTAAGTCTTATATCTTAAATTAACCCATTTCTATTAATCTGTATATCATAATGTGACTATGGCTTACCGGCAAGATTCACTATGTCTGTCTCCTTCACGTGGCTACATGTCTTCTCACTGACTCTGCCTACTCTCTGCCTTTTTTCTGTTAAGCCATTGCCCGAAAGCAACTTCTTTATTAACCAATGGCAATAAAAACATATTCACAGCATCCACCACCTCCCACATCACCTATCCCCTTATTATTCTTAATATTGACAATCTACTCAATAGTCAGAAAATCAGGAATGTTTTTTTCAAAAGATGAATATACTATTGTTTAAACACAAAACAAATTCAGTCACATAACTTTGACTTCTTTGGCACCAAGGGATTTGATTTTAATTTACTCCCAACTGGGAACCTTCCTTGCCTTTGAACTTCCTTATTTCCTACTCATTTATTAGAGACCTTTAAGCCTGCATGGTTTGGTCCTTGCTGGCCCCTCTGCCAGAATGGCTGTTGCTAGGGCAGCCTCTTAATTCTCATGCTCCAGTTGTGAGACATAACATGTCTTCACAAAGGAGCCTTTCTACCATTGGCTCCCAAACAGTAGCTCTGCCTTCTCTCACCTGTCCCCTCCCCCACCTTAGTTCCTGTTTACTTCCTTCAGATCAATTCTTACAATCAATTCGGTTTGTTGCTCTGCTCACTGTTACATCTCAGCATCTACCACGGTGCTTGGTATAGCAGAAAAATCTAATTAATACTCGCTTAATGAATGAATAAAATGAAGAAAAGTTCAATGAAGAACTGTTTTGTAAGGTTCAGTTTATTTGATTTTTTTAAAGAATTCTTATTAATCCAATTACAAAAGTGGAAGTTTAGGCTCAGACTTTTGAAGCTATTTGTACAAAATCATTGAGTGACAAAGTTACTTTCATTAACACCCTAGATTTCCCTTAATCTCTCTACCATCCCCCCTATATCTCCACCAACCAGTAAAGGCAAAACAGACTGACAACAAATATTTATGACACAATTTCTTGGGACTTCACTAACCCATTGTATAAGACTATGTGCCTTACACACTTCAAATCCCCTTTCTTTAAGTATTTTCAGGACAGTTGAATTCACTGGAAATATGTTAGGTACATTAAGTGATTCAGTATCTCTCTCTCTGTATGTGTGTCTGTGTGTGTGTGGAGAGAGAGAGCACATTTTAAACATTTATCAATTATATGAACACAAATGGAAACTTCAAAAACTTAAATGAACAACCTAAGAATGTAACAAATTAGATAAGCCCAGAGGAAGTGTTGATGTATGAAAATATAGACAGCATTGTATTCTAGAGCATGTAATCCATAATTCGGGTCTTATGCTTTCTAGTATAAGAAAGTACAATCAGCCACAAGTCATATTTCAAAGACTCACTGATTCTATCAAATGTAAAAAGAACACAACTATTTGTTTCCACCTCCTGAGACAAACTCCTTTGTGGGTCCTTATAATGAAGGGGGTATGATATTGTAATGAGCCCTCTAAACTACAGCCCCATAAATCAATACATCAAGATTCATACAATGAAGTGCTGCAGCATGAATTAACAGTCATGAATGGTGTGACACCCAAACCCACATAGCATCATATTGCCTTATTATCTAAATTGTGATCTATGAATCAACCCTATCAGTCCTACCTAGGAACTTGTTAGAACTGCAGAATATCAGATCCTCTCCCAAGGCTAAATCAGAATGTTTTCTATATTTTACTATATATTTATAATATTTATGGCAATTTCTCTTTATTTTGCAGAAAAGATATACAGGTGATTCCTATGCAAAATATGTGTTCTAAAGCACTGGTCTAGTGGGTCATTTTGATTTGAATAAGAATTTGTAAGGACCTATGATTTATTCAATTCATTTATTCCAACAGATATTACTGAGAACCCAGAAGTAGGAAACACTTTCTTTAAACATAGCTCCAGAAGCATTAGCATAAGGGAAATATTGATAAGACATACCATTTTAAAGATAGGTTGACAATGCAAGTCACATAGTATACAGAAAATATTTGCAACATTACAAAAGAAGAATTAGGTGCCTACATATGGGCTAGGCACTATGTTAATATTGAAGCTACAACGACATAAAAATCTCCATCCTATGGAATTTATAGTCTGATTAGTGAAGACATCATAGGATGGAATTTATAGTCTGATTAGTGAAGACATCAATAAACAAACTGAATAAAAAAACATGAAAGGGGGTAATTTTAAATTTTAAATGAGGCTGAGAGGTAATGCCTCACTAAGGAAGTAAAGACCTATCCAAGGTCATGGAGCTAGCTATAAAAATATCTAGATGAAGTGCTCCAGGCAGGGAGAACAGAGAGTCCAAACACCCTGAGACAAGAGAATGCCTAAAACAACACAAGGCCAGTGTGGTTATTAAGCATGAGTAAGAAGCAAAGTAGGTACGCAAGAGGCTTCATCATGTGAGGCCTTATCAGCCATTTTCAGTGTCACAGGTTTAACTATGAGATAGGAAGCCCCTGGAGAAAAGGCAATAGGGAGCCACTGAAGGATGCTGAGCAGGAAAATGACGTAATGAGAAGTGTCTTTAAGAAGCTAGCTTTTTTTAAAGGGTGGATGAATGGCTTAGTAGGGAAAAACTAACTCAGAGTGATTCATTCATTACTTATTACGTGGCACAGATGTGTCAAATAATGTGAGAAGGCTCTAAACTAGGGTGATAACTACGGGAAATGACAGAGGAAGGTGAATGTAAGTGACATTGAATGTAAGAAAAGATACTGGGACACAATGGCAGATTATTTATAGAAAAATGACACAAGTTAGAAATTCAATTTAATCAAGGTTCACGGATCATCTACTGAGAGAAAAGCTGTCTGCTGGCAAGGAGTTAGGGAGGGGAAGGTGTGCCAGTCTCTGCCCTACACATTCAAAGCCTCAATTTCTTGGATTGCTGAAACGGAGGCAACTGATCTAACAAATTAAAAGCTGTTCTTTCAAAATCTTCAGAGCTGGTTCTCTTGTTCCTTTTCTCGGGGACAGCCAGAGAACCTCAATTTCATTAGCACAAAAAGACAGATCCGATTTGGCAGGAGGGTAGAAGAAAGGTTTTAAATGCTTTTGTGGGGCAGGGCTTCAACTGGTTTTGAAACATCAGTTTCTATGCACAGCCCTCCTGGTCTTTTGGTTGATTTTCCACTCTGCCTTTCTATTATGGAAAAAAGACTTGAAGGCATGGTCAAAAGAATAAACAGGCTTAAGGAAAACAACTGGGGGATTTAAAAAAAGTTGCCTACCATCAGACTGCAGGGTTGGGGAAGCAGATGCAAATGTAATGCAAATGATATGTAAATCTCTCTGTGGCCTTCTAAATGGTTTTCTACAACTGGAAGGGCCTTTGGAAGTAGCTAGCAGATAACAATGACTCAGAAGCAGAGCAAACTATTTCAAGACAACTTTGTCACATGGCCCTTGGCTGCCCTGCTAGCTTGACGCATCCTTCAGCATTTTTCCTCTTCGCTTGAATGAACCTCACCTGATGTAAATTTAAAAAAATGAAGTCTACTTGCTTACTGGTTTTCTAAGCTAATTATAGTTTTAAGTCACTCCATCGACCTTTATTTTTTTCTCCAAATGCCTTTCTCACCATATCTAGCCAAGTTAAATGTGCTGCTTTCTCCCTAGAACAGAACATTGTTCCAGTGGATTATGAATGAATGTACCTCCCTTTCAGTTCTAATTACTATGAGGCTTTATAGTTTTTTTATTCCCACAACTCCACAGGAACTGGCACATTTTCTGCTAACATATACATGCTATATTCAAAGGCAATTTAAGAAAAAAAAAGCCTGCATATATAGTTGTGAAACTGAACTGCTTTCAAGGAGTCCCTGAAAAACTGTTTATTAAGAAAAGCTTCCTGGTCACAAATGCTGTGGCTTTGGTCAACCTAATTACTGATTTTAAAATGGAAGAAAAAAACGCTTTTGATCAAAGCGACCATATTTCTGTCTACACTTAGCTATTTAAAAAGACTATACTCCCATCAGATACACATTTATTATGAGTCCTAGGATGAATTTAATAGGAAATAGCACAGTGCACACATCAGACTACAACTGAGCAGCTTGGTCACAGGCCCAGGAGTCCAGAAGCAACTTTCTTGCCCATCAGTCCTAAAGTCCCGTTACTTTTATAGACTCTTAATATTTAAGGGTGCTTTTGCTAGCACGGTCAAAGGAAAGGAAATAACCCCCCCATTTTTAAACACTCGCTTTTAAGGGCCACAAGGTCAATCCCCCGGAAAAGCTATGTGGCAAAGAGGCATCTGAAGTGATGCCACCAAGTTCACTGCACAAAGGGGAACAAAGCAAAAAGCCAAGTAATCCAGCGAACGATTGTGCGGACAAAGAAAGGGGGAAAGGACGGACAAGAGCAGAAGGGACTGAAGAAAGCACAGCTCCAGACAAAGAAGTAACGAAGAAGAAATGGGGGATGCACAACCAGGGGTGGTGCTCCGGGCGTCGGGGAGTCCCAGAAAGCCGGACCCCCGCGGGGCGCGGGCAGCGGGGAGCGAGCGCCCTCGGGCGGTCGGGGCAGCCAGAGTCTTACCTCCTGGGCGAGTTTCTGCTTGAGTACCAGCGCGGCGCACAGGTAGCCAGCGCGGCCCACGAACAGCTCGTCGGAGCCACACTCCAGGAATGAGACGGGTGCGCAGACGGCGCACAGAGCCCGGAACTTGCCGAGGGGCTGCACGTAGTCGGAACG